>VDFB02139881.1:0-27595 GCA_007258455.2 Sequoia sempervirens | reverse complement strand
TGTTTCTTCTAGCCACATTATTGTATAATGGAGGTAGGATCGGTGATGTTTGAGCAGTTGTTTTGAGACTCACCAAAGATGGTAACAGTGAATAATACCTTGTGGACTGGGTGGAAGTAGTGTCAATAAGGTTGAAGGATCTTAAGAACCATAACACCATGAAACAAATGATCCTCAGAGTAAGTAGTACCTATAGGAATAGTTTGATTTTATAGAAGGATGCTCAAGGAAAGAAATCTTCAAGTGATAGTGATTGAGCTGTTTGAGATTGCAGCTGAGGGTGCAATACCCAGTCTTAAAGGAAGTTAGTAAAGCAGTAAATGTGCAAGAAAATTGAATTGTACACAACAAACAATTCACAATGTTATCTTCCATAATGCCTTGAGTTTGAAGACAAAAAATTCATTGTATCTTCATGATGAAAGTGGTGAGCTTAATGGTCAATCACTGGCAACCATGATTTTAAAACATGCTATTGTGCTTATGGAGGCACCATTTTAAGCAAGGTAGTGAGTGGTGGTTGGGAACAATGGCAGGTATGAAGGACTTGCTTTATATGCATACTATGCAGTCTAGCTTAAGACAACATTTTTAGAAGAGATTGAAGGTGGATTATGGAACCCAATGGTTACCATGAAAAGGATTAAAAGCAAAGACCTAGATCTATTTTAAAGCCACGGCCATTTAAGATATTAAAGATGTCACATGAAAAACCTAGTAGCTAGAGTAATGAATACAGTGCCAAAGAGGATAGTGTGTGCTGGGGCAGATTTAGGAGATCTCCACATTATCTAATTACAGGGAAATACATCATTTATTTATTTTTAATTAAAAAGAAATCATTCTAAACCCTATATAGGATACATTGATACTTCCAAAATCCTCTCAAGGAATTTCTGATTATGCAAATATATGTCAGCACATTCATAAGGTTTAGAAAATATTGATCACTCTCTAGAATAGCCCATTAAACATGGGTTGTGCTTGAATGCACTACATAATTGATATAACACAACCACTGCATATCAACCAGAGTTATAGGCTCTTTATTGCAGCAAGAGGTAATCACTCTTCGATCATGCTATAATTACATCCTATCCTGTTAAACTTGAGACAACCTGAATGCACCCAATGATGATTATTGACACCTACATTAGACAACCTGAATTAACTACATTATATGAGTGCCTCCATTTCTATCACAAAATAGCCACATTAAACTTGGGTCACACATGAATGCATCCTGTATTTGTTATAGCACAACTATGCCAAATGACCAATACAGTTATGGATCACATAATTACATTCACAAGAATTTGTTCCTCCGTTGTGATCTTATGGTGATTCCACACAACAAAATTTGGACATGAAATTCTCAAAACCCTTAACCTCTACAAATGAAATCTGATGAGATATTGCTTTAAAATATGATTTTCAAAACTGAACTACAAATCTGACTTCACAACCTAATTCTCAGAAAAAGACAATGACTACCCTCAACTCCTCGGGTGATATCTTCTGAATTTTTCTAATTTTTCCTGTGAAAATCGGCCCTCAGAAGTTCTCCACAAATTGTCTCAAGTAGAGCAAAAAACTGTCTCAATAAATCAGGCGCAAACTCACTTTTCTTTATGTCGGCCACAATTTGATTTTTTTAATTTTTCATGTTTGTCGAACATTCGATGAAAATAATAGCTGACATTTCGACGAACGCCAGGTTCGTCAAAATTTCGACGAACGTCGGGGATAAACTTTCAAAAAAATTGGAAATTACACATCAAATTTTACAAGCACCCGACGAACATCATATTTTACATATTTCATCGATCTATTTCATCGTATTTTGCAGTCAAATCTATTAGTGGTATTGTAGGTGCTAGGTGCTTGAGGATGTTTTAGGAAAGTATTTTGATATTTCTGGAGTTGAGCATTAGATGAAGGTGGTTGATTCCCTTCAAAGGTGATGTAACCTTTATCAATGAGGTCCTAGACATAGTTCTTGAGCTTCATGCATTTATTTGTGGAATATCCATTAATCATATGATAGTCATGTTACTCGTTATCTTTAATCCATTTAAGCTTAAGTTTTGTATCATTAAAGGGTTGGGTAACTAGGTAAGTATCCCCATTGGATTTTACAAACTTACAAAAAACTATATCAAGGGCTTCCCATAAAAAGTTAAAGTTTTATTTAGGGTTGCCTTGATTAAAGGGTCTAGGTGCACCCTAAGGAATATATATTTCATTCATGGTAGCATGGGTAGACATAGTTTGATTACCATTAGATGTATTAGCCACTTACACATGTTCAGTATTTGTGACACCATCATTAACAACATTCAAGTTCTTTTTCCAAAAATTGGGTTTATCATTAAATGGTTTATTAATGTTTACCTTATAAATATTTACTAGACACTTAGCTATGAGTTCTTTTTTTATGATAACACACTTCTCTATGATCTTGTTCAATAAGGATATACTGAATTTTCAAGTGGAAATCCATCTCCATGTGTAAGTTTTGTATAAAGATATTTAACAACTATTTCTTAGTAGAGGCTATGAGAGATGACTAGTGGGAGCTCTCCACATTTTCAAGTAGCTCAAAAAGCTCTCTCAATTGTGTTGCATTTTGTTACATGGGTTGAGAATGGTAACCTCATGCTCCATATTATTAGAGAAGTGAGTTACAAAATTCTGAAAAAAAATCTACAAAAGTAGTGATGGAGTAATGAGGTGTAGAAACCATTCCAATGCTTGAACCCCAAAACTTTGAGGAAATAAATGAAAAAGATAGTTGTAATTCTAGGCCACCTCTTGGATATTCATAAATAATTATTGGATGTGGTCCCAAGGATTTCCTTTCCCTTTATATTTATCAAATTTTTGGATTTCAAATTTCTTCGGGAAAGGTGTGGTTGTAATAGTATGATCGAAGGGATATGGACACAATTATTCAAAGTTACATGAATTATTGGTTTTTTTGGTTTTTAAATCCTTTAGTTCATATCCTCCTATTCTTGATTAAGAGTTGTTGATGGGGGAAGAATTGTTAGATGAAAACTTGGCTAGTTTATGTATTGATTTTGTGAAGGTGTAGGATGGTAGGGTTGATTTGGAGATGGATTATCATATGATTGATTTTTTTGTGGATTAAACTACAATGGTTGTTGATGTGTTTGAGATGGATAAGCAAGTTTTTGAGGTAGATTTTTATATCATTGTTGAGGAGATTATTGCTCGATTTATGTGATGGATGTTGAATGAGATTCACATAAGATTGTGGTTTAGGGTGAGATTTTTGAGATTGATGTTGAGGTGGATGTTGAAGAAGATTCCCATAGGATTGTGGTGGAATTTGAAATAAATTATATTGATGTTGAGGTGGATGTTGATGATAATTACCATAAGATTGTGAGGGAACTCGAGATGGTTGAGATTAATGTTGAGGTGGAAGTATGATGGTTGGTGAGATGATAGAGTTCAGTGTGATTCATATTTAAGAGGGTTGTTAGGTGGGTGATGAGGTAGTTGAGAAGGATATTATTGTGATGGATATTAGAGTGGATTTTTATGTGGTACTTGAGGATTAGTGCAATATCAGTGGGGTTTTTGAGATTCCTATGAGGAATGTAGAGGTAGTAGAGACAATTATAATTGTTTTGATATATCTTATGGGATATATATGTGTTGGTATCAATTTGGGAAGTTGGAGCTTGATTGAGGTATTTATCTTGGAGTATAATGGGATCAAGGGGAGGTATCGATGTAGTATGTTTGTACTATCGAGGGGAGAAAATTAATTGTGGAGGATGATTATGATGAGATTGTGAAGGTGGATTAGGATAATATTATGGAATGTGAGTAGGAGGATGAAAAGGATATGTGAGAGGTACGATACACCAATAGAATAAGTATAATATGAAAATGAATGGGTGTTAATGCAAGAGTGTCAGTCGTAGTCATCACCAAATTTCCATGAGGTGTGGAATGGATCATTTTTGTGAAATGGAAGATTTGATATTGTGGAGGATTAAACTTGGAAGTTGGGTAGAAGATGTAGGATCAAGACCATGAATAGGATTGAGTCTCGATCTCAATACCAATATATGGGTTGAGAAAAGGGATGTTGACAGTGATAACTTTAAGAAATCCCCCTCAAAAAAGATATAAAATCCTTGTGAATCTTTCATTTTTTTGGGAAAAAGTACTAATTTCTATTAGAAAATCTTTCCTTCTTTTCAAAATTATAATTTTATTGGCTATTTTGTTACGTCACTAAAATTTTATATAAAATATTGACGAATCTTGAAAATAATAGGAAAATGCATTAATTATGACGGTGAATCCTTCCAATCTAAAAATAAAAATTACAAAAAAGTAGGGGCCTAAGGGTGGAAATTATTGATTTTTTAAAGCGGAATACTATAATTTTTACTTGCCACCATTGATTCAAAATATAATATAGCATCCCTCATTGTATTTTTCATGATAAAATGTACCTATGATCTATAATGCTCATGATTCCTATAATTACCTTTGGGTCGTTGATCCAATGACCCTTCTTGTATTTTAGAAGGTAAAATGTACCCACAATATGCAATGCTCATGGGGCATAAAATTGCTTTTGGACCTTTGATTACCCATGATCTATAATGCTTATGGGACCTAAAATTGCTTTTTTAATTTTTTATTAGAAGATCAACAATCCAAAAGAAATTGCAGGCCCCATGAGCATTATAGATCATGGGTACATTTTACCTCATGAAATGCAATGAGGGTCATTAGATTATATTATAAATCGAAGGTGGAAACTAAAGATTGGAAATATAGCCCTAAAGAAACTAATCATTATGATATACTATTGGAGAATTAATATAGATTTATACTATAACTTATAAAATTTAGGTGAATCTGACCTAACCATGTATTAAATATTGTGGGAAATTTTAGAGTTAATTTTTTAATAAAATAATTTTTCTAGCGATTTAAATAAGACTGTAATAAAATTTTGTAAAAATGTGGTGATTCAAGTCACACTACAAATTTATCTATTAGCCAATTTTGGATTCCTAAATTTCAACTATTAGCCAATTAGCAAATATTAGCCACTAAAAAAATCACTCCACATCTGAATTGCTACATCATTCCCAAAATATGGTATGACACGTTGTGAATTTACAAGACAATATTGATGGGTAGATGATCGAATAATCACCAATTATTATGAAAAATAAAAATTAGGTTAAAATTTGGTACCTTGCATGAGGAGCTTAATGAGGATAGCTTCCACATGTGCATTTATGATACAATCCACCATGTGTACATTGGTGGGATTGTTGTAGTGATCCTAAAGTCTAAGAGCAAGTCCGAGTTGAGAAACCATCTCCTCCTTGATATATACAATGTCATGAGGATAAGAAAAATTAAATGGTTCCCATTGCATGTTGGTGTGCTATAATTCTCCGCTACTAGCTTATTTAGATATGTAGGGAAAATGATGATGTTCTTTTTGTTGTTGTTCCATTATTTTTTTAATTCATAACTATGTGTGGATGGGCATGAAATACTAGATATAAATTTTGTTGAAATATAATGAACCTAAGTTCAAGGATGGGACTAAACAAGAGTGAGTAGATGGAGTATTCGATGATTGATTTAGCACTCTAACTATGATTAAAGTTTGCATTATGTGTGATTTACTGGATTGATATTTGAGATAAGAATCATTATCAACCATGACAAATGGGTTTGTTGGATTATATTTAAGATAAGAAATGTTCTCAAGAATAAGATATTTTGATGTGAACTATAACTTTTGCTTGAGGTGAAATATTTAGAACAAGAAGAATGACTACCTTAGGATAGGAAAAGTTCCTAAGAAAGTACAATTTTGATTGTTGGATTTAATTTTTTAGGTTCTCAAATGACTAATAGGATGCTAGATACACATTTAGAATAATGATTATGATAATAATATATGTTTAGATATGGAATTGTATCAATAGGATGAAGTTTCAATTGATATTGGAGGATGTGATATGACAAGAATGACCAGTATGTGTTTAATATGGATGGGAAAAATTATTTGATCATGGGGCCAACATTATAACAACACTAGCTACCTATGATAAGGAGGATTATCTCTTTGTATTTTCAATGGGGAAAAAATCAACCTAGGAAAGAACACTATGGTTCCACCTTTGTAAGAAGAGATACACCCAAGTTAAGGATCACCCAATGACAAAGTGGATCCACCCAATTAAGAAAAAAGTTTCCCAAGAAGGAATAGCATGAAAGACCCGATAGAATTGGTGAAGAATAAAGTGGAATTACAAAAATAGGTGTATTGTCACCAAAGAATGCAACCACCCAAGGATATAGTAGATACCACCCAAGATATAAAGCAAATCGACCAAAGGGGAAGCCTTGTGAAATGGTATTAAAAAGAGTAGGTTCAATGAAGAATAGAGCACAATCACCTAACTATGGACCGGGTTTCCCAATTATGTAGCTATCCAAGAGAAAAGTAGACTCGCCCAAGGGTTAGGGTAACTATCCAAGTAGGGATGAAATCACCTCAGGATGAATTAAGCTAACAGAAAAGGACTTAAATAATCAGAATATAAATCATATTGATCCTAATTAGATGGATTGAAGACACTCATAGCTAATAAGAAGAAGACAAGCAATATAAAAAAACCTAAATTAGTAAAGTAGAATTAACAATCAGTGTAGGCCCATAATGCAAGTGTTAACACTATCTACTTGGTTTTAGATAGCTAGAGATAACAACCCACTAGGGTGAAGGATCTCTTACCAATGAAAACCAAAATGTGATACCTCATTAACTTCTATCTCAATGTATGAAAGTACATCATGAGTAATTTTAGGGTATGATCTGCATCCCATGCACCACATTGACTGACAACCAAAAGGTCTTAATCTAGGCTAGTACTAGTGATCTAGTGAGTCTTCTAAATACTAATACGGTACATGATGTAGATTTGTGAATACTAGTCTATCACAAGCATGGGTTGGTAAATTCATCTAAGTAATTCAGACTAACCTTGTACTCTTAGCTTGGTATCACTCAAGCATGTGAGCTTTGCTAAACATGACACAAATAGATTGGGGTACAACTTTTGTTCTTTACCCTTTATATACCATACTGGTTCATGTGCTTCAGGTTCTCCCTTTTGGGGATGAAATCACATAGTAATCCTCCCAAAAGGAAGGATATACTAGGAATTTTTGATCTATAGGCTCTTGAAAATAATAAGGTGAGATAACATGCATAAAACTAACAATTCTAAGTATAACCTAGGACTTGATTGATTTGTGATTTTTGACCCTAAAGCTCACTAAATGGTGCAAAGTAAGAGCATACATCAACAAATGATCCCAAATAAAAAAAAAAATTAATTAACCCTTTAGAAAAAATCCAAGTGTTCCTAAATTAATGATTAAGCTAAGATATTTTGAGACTTCCTATAATTCCAAAGTAAAGTGAGAAGACAAGTATAAAAAAATAGAAAATGTGACTAAAAAGCAAGAAAATATGAGCAATTCTAATACCTGCAGAGTCACCCAAGAAAAATATGGATCTTCCCAAATATATTATACTTTCCCATGTTTGAGAAAATATGCTCATGTAGAAGTGTATTTACCCAAGTGTCAATAGATTCACCCAAGTATAAGAATATATCCCCAAGTACAAGTAGAGACACCCAAGTAGTAGCATATCTTCCTAAGTACAAGCAGAGTTACCCGGGTAGCAGTGTATCCACCCCTTTCCAAATAGGTTTACCCATTTACAAATTAGATATTTTTTTTAATTTGAAATCCAACTTGGTTAGTGGACAACCAAAGTGGATATGCCTCTATAAGATATGATCTACCCATTTACAGGGCATATCCATCCAAGTGGGAACATATCTACCTTTACATGAACCTATAGATGTAAAATAACTGATTTTTTTTAAAAAAATTGTTAAATGACTTGTGATGTGGGTCCCACCAAGTGTGCCAAAATGTGTGCATGAAAATATTCTTCACAAATGAAATGAAATTGTAATAAATAAATAAATAAACAAAAAGATACACAAAAATTAAATTAGGCCAAAAGAAGGATCAAACCTCCATGGAATTTAATGAAACCAGCGTATGTCAAAGCCCTCATCATGTATATTAGCCCAATATTGTTGAATTTGATGTGTGCTAACTCAAATTTGGTAGCATAATAGAACTATTTTTCTCAAGGTTGCATGATATGATCAAAATGGCTAAGTTTTAGTTTTATGTGTTATATGGAGAAGGAATGGAAGTTTACGATTTCTTGATGAAGAGAAAGGGATGGAAATGGATGAGACATAAAATATCATGAGATTTTTCCAAGTGGCATCACAAGGAGAGGTGAGAGGGAGATGACCTCTCAAGACTCAAGATTATGACAAGTCTCACAATGAGACAACCTTATGGGGAAATGGTACCTTACAAGGTACCATAGGGGGATGAGGAGGATCCTATTCATAAAGACCTTCCTTGTCCTACACACCCAATACATGAAAATGAATGTAGTAAAGGAATTCTAAATTAATTAAGAGCACCTTTGGGACAAAAACCCATGTGGGGTACCTTTACCAAAATGGGAAGGCATTTAAGTATATAAGGACATGGAGGGTGGGAATTTAGTGAAAAGGGAGTTGACCATTCCCAAATCATAAGTTAAGAAATGTGCAAATGAATAGGAGTAGGTTAGGTGGTGATTAGGATTAAGATTAGGACTAATTATTACATGCAAGTGAGAAAATATGGAGCATATTACATTTGGATAGATAAAATAGGGGATAATTATATAGTTTTTATTTAATTCATGTGAGGAGATGTTAGGGCACATTAAATAAATAACAATATTTATTTAATTTAGAGGAAGAAGTGGTTGAAGTATGGTAAATATGCTAAGTAATTAAACTAATTAATTACTTCAAGTCTTTCAAAGAATTAGGATATACATATGTAATATTCATTAAATGATAAGATATTATTTAATTATATCATGAGGAATTAGATGAAATAAGGAATAAAATTGATCAAACATGAGTGGTCAATTTTAGGTTTGTACAAAAGTGATTAAAATAAATTGCAAGGTCACTATTATCCTCAAGTATCAAAAGTACTTCCATTTTATGGTATAACTACCCTTAAAAAAAGCAACCCTAAAAAAAAAGATTTGAAATAGGAGAAATTAGATGAGAAAATAATTGGTGAGAATGTAAAGCTCTTCAATAAATCCAAATGTCCTAAAATGTGATTTTCTTGCCATATATAACTTTCCCATCAAATACCTTTACTGATAAATCCTATCATCTCCATTGAGGGATTCCATATAATGGACCCCTTTGGAAGATTGTGTGATCTTAGGAAGTGAATTTGATCAAGGTTTGAGAGAAATTTATCCCTTGCAATTAGAGTCCAATCTTTTTCTTCTATAGTTAAATATCAAAAAATCTTGTCTAATAAATATTTGAATTCTACTAAGACCTAGACCCTCATTTATTTTACTTTTACAAACCATTTACCAACGAACCAAGGTAAGTCTTTATTTCTTACATACCTATCGAAAGGAACTTATTATAAATATATTATATTTTCTCTACCATACATTTGAGAATTTTCAAGAAGGCTAAATAACACATTAGAATATTTTTAAGAGAAGTCTTCAGGTTTTGGAACTTATTTTCTTGGCTAAGGAATTTACCTTTCTGTCCAACAAGCTTTTTCTAAATTATTTACACAATTCCATATAATTTCTTTGGAGAATCTTATTCATAGTAAGAAGAAACGTAAAGTAAGTAGAAATAATTTTATCTCTAGTACATACCCACATGAAAAATATTGTTTTGAAGATTATCTTCTATGTTCATGAAATATACAATAATTTTCTCATAGTTGTTATGCTAGCCAAAACAATTACATACTAATTTACTAGTTGTTTTTAAATATTTTATTCCACAAGAGAAGAGGTCCTAAATCAAAATTGTATCATCTAAAAATAGTTAGTGAGATGAGGGATTTACTAATACACAAATTTAGTACCAACCAAAGCTTGAGAAGCAACCAAATTATCAATGTTCTTCCCAAGAACTTCAATCAACATGATAATAAATGGTAAAGAGAAAGTGGTTTCCTTTATCTAAAACCTCTTATGATACTAATGAAAATATTGGGGACACCATTAAAATTATAGAGAATTTTGGGTTAGTGACACAATATTGAATCAATTGAGGTACTTTCCTCCTAAACCCATACTTCCTCAAAACAAAAAATTAAAAATTTCATGAAACTATATCCTAAGCCTTAGAAATAAATGGCTTGAGGATCATGCCTAATTTTATTTTTCTTCCATTGAGTGGAGGATGTTTGGAATGGTGAGAATAACATTTAGGATTCACTTTTCTAGATTGGTTTTTTTATTCTGCTAAAAAAATTAATGGACATGATTAATTTTAAAGTTAATGATCTTAGAATAACTTTAGAAATGGTGCTACAAAGACTGCTAAATATGAAATCAACCATACATATTTAATCACCCTTCTTACGATACATGAAAATGAAAGTAATATTAAGTTGTTTTAGTATTTTTCCCAATCTAAATATTTCCTTTGTGGTAGTAGTGACATCACTACCCACAATATTCCAAAAGTAGTGGAAAAATGGGAGGGAAACATCTAGTTCATGGAGCCTTAAAATGTCTAAAAGAAAAAATTGTAGTTTTGAACTCTTCTTTAATTACTTGAATTAACCTTACTTTCATTTTTCTCTATAGTCACAATGGAAGGCTCTGTAATTTCCAAAACTTTGTTTAGGTTCAAAGTAGATTCATGAGGACTCTTTTACTAGATTTTCAAAAATGGTATTTCTTGTTATATCCTTCTCATCTTCCAAGGTAATTATTGACACATCATCATTCGTCATCTTGTTAATAATATTTCTTCTCCTATGTTTAAGAGTATATCAGTGAAAAAGGTTAGTCTTCCTATCACCTTCAATTAACTATTGAATTATATACTTACATTTGAAACACATTTCATCCCTTAGGATGATTTTGTTCCAATCACCCCTTAGTCTTTTTTTCTAAAGATAAGTGGCATAATTTATTTGACCAATAGCTATTATTTCTTGGATTTTCTTAATATCTTTAGGCATGTCTTTCTTCATTTTAAAGACATTACCAAAAGTAAGCTTGCTCCAATCTCTTACTTTTTCTTTATTAACTTAATTTTCTTAACTATATAGTACATGGTTGAACCTTTAAAAGGATTGGTTCACCAATCTTTAATTAGACACCCAAAATTAGGATGACGAGTCCACATTATCTCATACCTAAATGGTTATGGTCTTTATCTGACTTGAAGAGGCCAATTTAGGAGTAAACGGTTATGGTTAGACTTGGTAGGATGGACTTTGAAAGGTAAAAAGATTGGCAATTTTTAGAAGGGTTATGATAATACCTAGTACCAAGTGTTGTTACTACAACAAGAAGATTGAGCTGTAAGGAAATGTTTTTTGAATTCTAAGAAGGCGAGAGTTTGTTCTTGATGGATGACAATATGGAGGGAAACTATGGGTCTCCCCTTCCCCTAGATAGGTTAGGAATATTTTCTATAAGGTCCAATGACAACTCGAGATGGTTTAAAATGGTCAATAGTTTTGGGTGTTGACATACTTGAGCTTCACGAATCCAAGAAGGGTTTGGCTCTTTTGTTTTCAGATTCCCTTAAGGACAGTATTTTATTTAAAATGGAATATGTCTTAATGGATAAGTTTCTTTCTTAGTACGTAAGAGGTTATGATCAAACCCAATCTACCTGCGAGAGGTTTAAAGGCGCTCCTATGGCTATGATTTGCGCCTCTATACGCTTTTACATTCACTGCATTTGTCACAACCATCTATTACCAAATCCAAACTCAAATATTAGGTATCATACCATTGTTACAATCAAATCAAATTCTTCTTTCTCCAATACAAGGCAGACATTGTTTTCAATTATTTTATCCATGTCTCTGTTATGGATCCATCATAATAAATTAACCCGCAAAAACATATACATTTGAATCTTTGACTCGCGGAGAAAAGTGACTGAATTATTAATGACAGTAGAATTAAGCTGTATGAGATTTTCAAATCCATTACTAATTAATTGAGGTCCCTACACAGGTTCCAACTTTTTCAGGTTCGAGATTCGCTGGCAGCAATCATGTCGATAGATGTCATAAAGGCTGCAAGTTTAGAATTGAATGTACACACAATGGTTGCGTCTCTTACACACTTTTTTCAGTGCTTTACTTTTGAAGTGTAGAGTCGTCTTCAAGATCTTCTCCTTTTATCTCTGATTTTTAAGCTGTGGGTTGTAGGTGCAAATCTTACAAGTGATCAGGTGGGGAGTCAGGCAAGTATTTGTAGGATTTTTTTTCATTGGAAGATTAGTTACAAAGATGGTTTTCAAGTGGCTGCGGAGAATGATATGTGGAAGCAGCTCAAAGAGGAAAAGGGCTCCGTTCCCCAAACGAGTCGGTCCACAGCCAGGCGAATCAGGGAATGAATCATTTCATTCCGCTGACAGTGGGTATGAATCAGCTTCCCCAAATTGTTGGATGGGCGATGATGAAAATGATGTAGATAAGGCCGTTGACGATTTCATCCACACCTTTCGCAAGGACTTGAAGTTGCAGAAATCACTATCTGATGCTCAATATCATGGATACCTTGCAAGATCAAAGTAGATTATAAGGGTGAATTCTTATGATGGTCTATGTATCTAATATATATTTTTCTTTGAAACAAGAGGCAACCATAGCTTCGTCTTGGATGAAAGCAGCACATCACACTGTCATTTTAATCTTGTGACTTTTTCAGATCATGCCATAGCCGATTTGCTAAAAGCAGCATATCACACTGTCATTTTAATCTTGTGACTTTTCAGATCATGCCATAGCCGATTTGCTATTAAGATTTATTCATTATGTGGTTGCATAGAGTAAACAGGCTTAATGTGTTTCATTCTCTATTTTTAGGATTGGTTTTTGTGCAGATAGATAAGATCAAGTGTGTTTTTTTTTGAAAGTGTGTTTTTTCTGAATTTAATTATGTGAAATTTATTTACATGACTTTCGTACTCCGTGATAACATTCCCTGATTTATCATCAGAATGAAGAAAGTTGAAAAAGAAAAAATGAACTAGTCATAAAAAATAAGATATATTTAATCAACTACAAAATGAATTAATTGTGGGGAAATAAGTGTGAAAATTTCTAAGAAATGAGTTACTATTGGGCTGTAATGAAATGAAGTGCAGGATAACTTAGTTCACAAGATAATGTATCAATTTTCTTAAGCAATAAGTTTCTGAGTATGCATACCTTTTGGAGCAGTTTTCTATATGTCTTAATATTTTGATAAAATAATGGTAACTTTATCTCGAAGTTTTGTTTTTTGTGCCATCCACTTTCATCCAAATAAATTGTTTCAATTATTAAAGAAATGGGTGGAAGAATTCACAAAGACCATTCAGATATTGAACAGCTCAATAAACTTGTCTCCCTATTTGATAGCATATATTGGAGTTCGTCCAAATATTAGAAAAAGTCTTCCAAACATGTTTAGATAAGGATCTGCATGTTCTTTGCTCAAGTTTTATTATATTGAGAAACATTTAAAAGTGTTATAAAAGTAATAATGAAATTTATGGGCATAATAGAGAAATTTAATATAGGAAGTATTTTTTGCTTTATTCAAGATCTAATATAAATTTTATATAAATATTATTGATAATAATTAATAGATTATAAGAAATGTAGTCTTGTTATTATCTACTTTTATAATATTAAAATATGATTCTTCATCATTCTATTATTATAATATTGGTTAAAAATATATAAATTCTTATAAAGTCACCTCAAGAATGCATGTAAATGACTATAGACTTCTCTATTAAGAAAACTCACTAGAGTATCCTTTAAAAGATAATAGACAACCTTTATTATCAATTAAATTAACCTCAACACATGGAAATAACTATAGACTTGCCTATTAAGAAAACTCGTTGTGGTATTCTTTAAAAGTGAATAGACAACCTTTAAGCTCTTATAAAGTCACCTCAAAAGCACATGGGAATAAATATAGAATTTCCTATTAAGAAAAATCATTGCAATATTCTTCAAGAGTAAATAAACACTCTTTAAATGGTGAAATCAAAAAATTAGTACTAACATTGTTATTAGGTTTACACATCTAGTAACTACTAATATGAATCTAATTGAACATATTAATTAATATAATCATGTATGTAATAAGAATTAACAAGGTCTAATTTATGTTTATCAACTAGCTAGGTACATTGTTAGGGGTTTGCTAAGTTCAATGATTATGAATTGTTAAGAAAATTAATTAAACATATTGAATAATTAAATTAGGTGCAAATTTAAAGTTATATCTTTTGTGTCTTAATCAATTTTTATTGGGTTCATGGGAATCAATTAGCTTGAAATTACTAAATTCAATATGTTCTATTAGTTGTACCATTTAGCTTAGTAAAAAGCTAATGTTTAATAATTGAATAAGATAATTAACTATGGATAAGCAAGTTATTTGATATAATTCAATTGGTTGCATATACCTTCTAGTTTCTAATTGACTAATCAAAACACATTATTTAATTATTGTGTTACAATTAGATTTGTAGATCTTGGGTAGTTCCAATTGTATACATCCTAGTCATCAAACTACTTAGTTATTCTAATAACATATACACCTCGATTTACTCAATCCATTATGAAATTATAACTAAAGGTATATTTTATAAGGTTTTGTGAAGCTCGGGGAACAAATTGGGAAATAAAAGAAAAAATGGGTGAAATAGGACTAGCAATGACACATTTAATGTTGCACATGATGTAAGGATCATTATTAGATGAATAGCACAGATATAATTTCAAGTAAATATTTTATTAAGTTACATATCCATAGAATACGAGGTCTAAATTGGCCTACTCAATACAATATACCAATGAATTAGGGATAAAAATAGGAATCATATATTTTTTTAACATTGTATTATTATAAAAAAAATCCCATGATTGCATTTATTCAAAAATTATTTTAGATTGTAATATAATACTATGAGAAAGTATAAAAGTAATTATATATTATAGTTTGAATATTAAGATGTTAAAGTTAGATTTTGTGGTGCACAAAAAACTGAGTTTTCATACAATAACAATAATTTTTTAACTTAGATTGTTTTAATGAGAAGGATAGGAAATGATTATAGCTATTTGTTGTGTGGAGAGGAAAAATAAATGTAAAGTTGTGAAATCAAAATTTGAGTTACAAATTTGTGTTGTATTCAAGTCTACTAGTTATCTATTTAGTATTACTTTCTTATTTTAAGTATAAAGAAGATGTGAAATCAATTATACTATCATTTGATATAAATTATGATAATAATGATAACCAAATTATTTTAATATATTAAAAATTTATGTAAATATATGTTTAAATATTAAAATATAAAATTATTATACATTAATATTCCTTATCTTTTTAATCTTAAATATATTATTATAAAACCCAAAGCTAAAATATTAAATTGAAAAAACTAATAAGTAATTATTGAGTTCTTAAATTAATGGTATATGACTATGAAAAAGTCTTTAAAGTTTAAATACAAAGAATTGAATTGCTAACAATATTAAATAATATATAATGTAAACGAAAAAAAATCATCTCATAGAGATTATAGTTTTTTACAAGCTACTTTTGGGAGTGCTCACGTAATAAATTCACCATATAACCAATGTGAGTTAATTTTAGTTTTCTAATTATATTAATTACTTTATTTTTTCACCTTATAAAGTAGCTAAAGAGTGTCCAAATTTTACTTATGTGACATATTTTTTAATCTTAAATATTTTACCATCCTATTTACCATCCCAAGGGTTTATATAGTTTATAATTTTTTGTGTCAAAAATATATATTTTGTCCATTTTCATGAAGCATACATTATCAACCATTTGCATTTGATAGGTTTTCTTTTTCCTTTAAATATTATTACCATATAAAGAACTTATAAAAATATAATTAAGAAAAGAAGATAGAGATTTGTGTGAATAAATTTGTAGCATCAAAAATTGTCACCCTTGATAATTTTGTACTAGGTTTAGCTCCCCCTATGTGCTTGGATATAATTATGCATTTAATTACCCTTTTTATGAATATCTTTATAAAATTAATAGATGGGAATGAAAATAAATATTTAATATTTTTCCCTGATGTTTAAGGCCCCAACAAAGATGGGTTTTAACTAGGGCACCCAACACCCTTGTCCAAATATTTTTGGCTCAAATTTAAATATGTCAGTGCCAATATTTTATTATTTAAAAATTTGAATTTATTTATCGGCTATCAATATTTAGTTTTTGGAAAATTAGAAAAATTGCATATAAATGCAAATCATTTTCATCATTTTAATCATAGCAATTTTATTGAGAAAAGTTGAGCATCCTAAAAGAAATCAACAATACTTAGTAGTCAAGAGTAGAATTATCAGGATTATTTTAGCATTTGTTTTAGAAAAGCATCATGTTAGTCATGCATCATAATTTTATTTAATGTTTTCCATGTTCTATGTTCATTTATTTTGTGAGTATTGCAAGACTTCAAATCAAGCATCAATTTCTCCTTGAAGGTGATGAGTACATTACTTCAATTCATTAAAGAATGTGAATCTAAGTGGTAAGTTACAATTTTTTTTTAATTTATGACTTGATGTCATTTAGCCTCTACTTGAAGGGTAAGCTCCCCTTTACATCATCATAGTCATTGTGGAGGTAGAAATACCAAAATGGGATTTGACTTAGGAAAACCTCTATATGGCACAACCCTTCCCCTTGTTGAATGCACATGACAACTAAGAAGGGGGGTGAATTAGTTGCACATTATAACATCAAAACCCTCATTAATATTCAAATCTACAATTTTCATAACCCAATTTGTATTGTGTTTAAATTATAGTATGATAATTTGAAATATTGAGGAAATTCGATATGATGAATGAAAATTTTGATATTTTTAAAATTTTTGAAAGAAGTTGATCATCATTGACTATGTGATCTTTTGAATATCTTATATTTTATCATGTTTGAACATTACTCATGAATTGTGTAAGTGCAAGTGTGTAAAATTATAGGATGACAAGTTGAAGGATGAGAAAATGGTTGAAGTAGGATTGTTTAGCTAGGTTAAATGGTAAGCTTGATGGAATCTTTAGTACCCCTTCGCATTTGGTCCTTCATCATATTTGAGTAAGTGTGATTGGTTAATTTGAGATCTCTTGTTGGTTTCGTGGCTTTATTGGTTTCAGAATTATGTGATTTAGTTAATATTGTCTAGCTTCAATTAATTTAATTAATTAAATTAAAAAGGATTAAAAGTGCACTTAAATTAATTGGGAAGTGAAATAATAACTAAATGAACTATGGTTATGAAATGACATTACATTATAGATATTTTGAATTATTAATAATTAAATTAATTTATCGTATAAAAGTATTTAATGGATTATTTGCAGGGGTAATTATTAAATATGATAAAATAAGATGATATCAAATAAATCATTAAGATAATATTTAAACTGAAGACAAAAATAGAAAGGATGGAGAAAATGCAATTATAATTATAAGAAGATTAAAATAGATAAGGGTAAATAATCTTGTCACTAGATTTTAATGGATTAATTGGAAAGTAATTTAATTTTAAACTTGTTAAAAGGGATAAGATTTTTGCAAATTGATGTGGAAAATGAAGTAAAAGATAGAAAAATCTTCCTCCTTGATCATGCATAGCTCGAAACTGAATTAGAATGGGGAACTTGTTATTTTAGCTAGTTTTTGTCTTCGAAACTTGCTTTTTATTTTCTTTTGGATGAGATTTTGTGGGGAATAGATTATTTTGTTGGGGAAGAAAAATAAAGAAAAAAATAATAATTTTGGGGTTTTTTTGGAAGGGAGTTTCAGTAGGAGGAATGTTTTTGGTTTTTGAATGAAAAAGTTATGTGGCAACAATATCGTCAAAATACATATTTTCTATTGTTTGTTATTGGAAGACAGCCGGTATGTCGGAGAAATTTGTTGAAGGTTTGAACAAGGAATTGACGAGAAGAAGAGGAGATCTATGGAAAATTACCAAAGCTTGTACAAGTGGTCAGGTATCCTATTTTAGTCAACGAATTTGGTCCATTTTTCTCTCAGAATGTTAATAGAATGCAAATTTAATTATTTTTGGGCATATATTTCTAACTATCTAGTTTTAGATCCTACAAAGTTCTGCTTCTTTTCTTTTCGTAGAGATCAATGTCACCGTACACGTCTTCATTATATTTATATTATCATGGGTATATTCATAGTTTGGCATCATTGCAACACTAATCCTTTTCTCTGAAATGTTTCCACTTATTTATGTCATCCTAGAATAATATCAACAATTATATGATATCATTAGTGGTTCTTAGAAAGCTTTTGTTTCCTCATCGCTTTTATTTTTCTTCTGAGCCATTGAAATGAATCCTCCTTCCATTCATATTTTTGGATCTTTTTACACACCTAAGATAAGATTACATTGGTTAGAATTCTTGTATTGCTTGAACCATGGTATAGGTTATGTGGTTTTAAACTAGAGCCAAAGCAATTATCTGTTGGAGTATTTGAATAAGCCTGATTTTCTTCTAGATAAGCTCAACCTTCAATCGACTATGATCCATTGGAACCACTAGCATCTTAGTTTAAGGTTTAGAGTGTCCCAAGATAACCAACAATGGCAAGAAGTTTAACCATGCACACCTTATGATCAACTACATTTTAAAGTAATGGGAATTACTGGTGTGTGAAGCAGAGCGTTGCTCCCATGCGCTAAACCTACGTGGTTGTATGCACCCAAAACACAATATTTTGATAAACGAAATTCTATTCTTATAATGGATTTTATTACTAATCAAGAATTTCAAGCAAAAAAAATTGTATGTAATGATTGATTTTATGTCAAAGCAAATCCAACTGGGAAAATTATATTTTATTCCCTTCCTCTTGTTATGCTTGATGGACATCCCTTCATTATTACAGTATATTTGATACAACACACATTACTAAAGGTACGCTCCTTTTTGTTTAGATTGTTTTATTTAGCACCACCAATATTCTCCACAAGAAGATCACACTGTCTTGATTCACCTCTTTTAGAACTGTTTCTCTTGTAATGAACTTAGGACGATTATGGTTGCAGCAAGGCAATCGGAATATACTTGGAGGTTCTTAGAAACCCTAAAAAAAAAAACATTCAGTGGCAATGTTCAACAAACCGAATGCACTTGCTAACTGTTCTTATCTCAAAAAAATTAATGATTCTTTTGTCATTCCTTCCACATTTATTTTGTGTGCAGATTCTTAAATTACTTAAGAAATTTAAGATTGAAGGAAGCCCATCATTGTACCAAAGTAATTTACAGAATGGCCTATAATTCCTTCGACCTCTTCACCACTAATACCAGAAATCATTTGCTCATCTATTTTATCTCATGCAGGCTACTAACATATGTTAACCACCATTCAATGATAACTCGTAAATTATTGTTGTGTTAAATGTTAGTAAACACTATTGGGTGTTTGCAAGGAGATTGATATCTAGAGTAAGGCGATCTTAAATAAAGGTTTGAACATTAATAGAGTTTTATCATAAATAAACTCTATATCCTTATATTATGGTATATCTTATTAAGTGTTTGATGTTATTGTGCATTTTACATCTTCTCATAACTTAGGTATATTTGTTGTTACCTGTGGTGATCCTTCCCTTGTGTGGTGTGCTCTACGCTGACTTCAGTGAGTCCTTTGGTTTAATATTCAAAGAGGATGTAGTATAATAGATATTCACAAATATGTTTATATTTATTTCCTTTTATTTTTTTTAAAATAAACTAATGGTTGTATTTTATATAATATGAATTTTTTCTAATTATTTTAAATGTTTTTATACTGATACACAAATAAAATGTATATTGAATATTTAGAATGCTCTTGAAATTAGTAAATTTTGAATAAACGGATTGGATGGGATAATTGCTATAGGTAAGGGGGAATGAAGTAGATAATTAAGTGAAATGAATTTGTTTGCTTACCTTGATAATTGAATGATTGATTTTGATCATTGGCATTTAGTAAGGCTAATGTAACTAAACCAAAATTAGATGATTCTTTGAATGTTGATTTCCTTTCTATTCAATTAATCGTTGATTCATAAGTTCTTTATATGGATATTTATTTAGAAATATTTTTATTGTTCCCTATAAATGATTTAGAGAATGAATGTTGATTTTGATTAATTGAGGTTGAGGTGGTTGTTAGGTTGTATTGATTTATTAAATTTAGAATTGAGTTATGAATTGATTGATTTTTTTTACTAATATTGTCATGGTGGTTGTGATTTCTTGTTTGTGTTGGATTAAAAGATAATTTTGATGATGCGGTCTTGTTGTGGCTTTCTCTTGAGTTGTTTTTTTCTATATGGTTGGGTCTTGATGGTTTCGTATCTTTTAATTAGGTCTTCCTCTTGGGTTGTTTTGATTTATGGAAATCTTATTAATTGAAATTGTGGTGGAGTATGCTAAATTCTAGTGCAATGCTTGTCTGTGAGGCTTATATTTCTTTGTTGAATGCAATCTTTTCTCTTTTGAATTTATACTTCATTGATGAATCTTGATACTTACTTCTACATAAATCCTCCATGAGGTGTTGAGGTTATTTGGTCATTAGGCTTCCAAAGGCAAGGGTAATCTTGTTTCATGTTGTTTCTTCATTGATGTGGTCTTTGCCAAGCTTTTGATCATAATTGTGACTTTGAGTTTATGTTTGGGTTGTACTGGATTTTTATGAGAAACTATGTATGTGTCTATTGGCAAGATGGTGTATTCATCGCATGTGTTTTAGCTTTGTGGTTTATTGCTTTTGCAGTATTGGTACAACCCCTTGATGCTTTGGTTATGTGATTCGGGTTTCTAGGGAGAGTGGCTCTTGGTGGGGGTCGGTGCACAAAGGGGTAGCCAGGATAACCCATGCAAGAGTTAGTATAAAAAGTGATAACCTAATTAAAAATAATTTAGGGGTTGGTTAGAAATAACCTTAACAAGATAAGTATGGATACCTCGTCCATCCGTTAGGGGTTTCATAGACTAATGCTGGACTGAGAAGGTCGTGGTTGGCAAGGTCGTTACCTCATCTTCATGAGAGGTTAATGTATCCGCATGAGTCACCCTATGGGGCCGACACCTAGAGAGAGGCGGCTAGGATAACCATAGATGAGGGTCGGTGCCTGTTTACAAGGCGGCTAGGATAACCCATGTAGGACTATGCGATGACACTCTCCTCTAGTTTCCTTTATGTTTTGTTCTCTTTCTTACCTTTGGAAGTGGTTTATGGTTGTTTCCTTTTGATTTATTGATGATGTGTTTAATGGTTTTGTGTTGTTGTGGTTGGTATCTTTGGATGTTGTTGTGATGATCTATGTACTCTCATGTTACTGTTATTGGAGTTATTATTATTGGAGTTACTATTATTGGAGTTTAGTCTTGTTGGCATCCTTCGTTGAGGTTACTTCCTTGTCATCTTTGAGCACAGGGGTGGGTTTTTTTTCTAAAACCCACGTGGTCGGGTGGAACGTGCTAAGCACCCCATTGGGTCCCCAATCAAGGATTGAGGAGTCCATATTTCTATCACTTGCTGCAACTCCAGAGTTGTATCTGACTTGGAGCCAGTTATGATACTTTGTATTCATCTACTCAATTGTATCATTCTATCTTGTTATATGGTCCCATTCATGTTGGGGAACACTTTTGTATCATTGTAATACTTGAACATTGTAATGTAATTAAATTGATGTGATGTATTATTTTATCTGTGGTAAACTTTGTGTGAATATTGATCCTTAGCAGATATTTATTAATTTGTTGTATTTGTGGAAATATACTCCATTAAGTTCATGCAATGATAGTGTGTTTATCATTATTAAGATTAAGTTAATATTTTATATGTTGTGTTTTCTTATGAGGATGGTTTCTTATTGATGAATCTTAATGTATGTGTTCTATCATAAACTTTGTCATGGTTTAAATTTTGGCTTTCATTCTTTATTGTTGTTGTATGGGTTTAGGTTTTGTAATGTCTGCTCATGTACCCCAAGGGACGTAATTGATAGTGAATTTGTTTAAATGAATTTCATGTCATAACTTAATGTGCATATCATGTATGTTTATGGTTATTTAAAAAAAAAATTGTACACTTATTGTTGCATTAGTTGTCCTTTGGGGTTCACACAATGGGGCGTTGCAGAATCTGGGTGCACACACCACAAAATGGCATGATAACTGCATTTGAAATTCATATAGGATATTATACAAATCTTATTTGAAATTATTTAATGATTAAAAAGATAGATTTTTGGAATGAAATACATGTGAGTTCTTATTTAATTGTCTATCTTGATCATGTGTTTTAAGAATTCAAAAGAAAATGATAGTATGACTTGGCACATAAATGAATGTATGTTTTTCAAACATATTTATTGAAAACATTACTATTCAAAATAAAATAAGAGTTTATTCTTATTCAATTATTGATATATGTGCATAATATATATACAAATACATATATGTATATATATACATACATATATATGTGTATATATATATAAGAATTTACAATGTGTGCAAATATATGTATATATATAAATATATATATTATATACACATATATATAGTTATATAGTTATATTTATATTCCTTGAGAATCAAAATTGGAATCAAAATTATCACTATCATATTAAAATAATTCAAATAAAATCATGAGAAAAATATAATGAGGTGGTGGCCTATAACCAAATTAAACCAAAATGAGAAAAGAATGTAATGAAGCATGCAATAATGGAGTTATTACCTTTCAATGATTATTGATCTTGAATGTCTACAAAAAAACATGAATAATCTTCCCATGAATGTCTTAGGAAGCTATCTTGATGACTTGCAATGATGAAACCTAACTTGCTTCACTTGAGATAGAAGATAAATGATGAATGCATGATAAGAGATGTGTGTATGAGTTATGAGATTTAAATTAGGGTTTGGACAATTGATTTTATAGGAAATTCACCTTATTTTCCCCTAAATTGGATCCCCAAGGCTGACATGAAGAAAAATTAAAATTAAAGCCTAATTTTTCCTACTCAAAAGTCAAAAATGGCCCAAATGGGACTTATTCACCACTTGGGTATGTGGCTAATGACTTTTTTTAACCCAAAATTGATGAAATGAAAATGGTTCTTAAAGGAAATTCTCACCTTTCCACTAATATAAATTATTCTTTACTTTAAATTTAATAAATAATTATTATTCATTTTCTATTTGAATTATGACTAAAGTCTTGATTGATAGGCTGATTGAAAAACATCTATAGCTTTCAAATGGTACAACATTTTTTGAATCTGAAACATGCATCACATTCTATGTTTTGAATATTATAAGATTAAAAAAAACATTGAATTTCATGAAGTTTTGACCAAGTTAAGATGGTCAGACATACAATTTTTTATTTTTTTTTAAAGTTGTAATAAAAAATTCATAATTAATTATTTACTTGCAAAAAAATTACAAAAAAATATGCATAACATCAGGACATGAGTCCTCTACTTATGTCTAAAATCTAATAATTTTTTTTTATCATTTTATTGTGGTTAGGGTGGTCAGAAAGACACCTACTTCTTATTTTTCCCTGAAATTTAAGTATTACTGCATTGAAATTTCAAATTTTCACCAAAAATAGGTTTTTTTAAAAATAAACCTAGTAGTTTAGAAACTACATTCAATTTTCTATAGATTCTATTGTTACATATTTTTGAAATAATATACATAACTTATTCAAATTTTTATGTCAAGTTGCCTAACTCTAATTTTTCTAAATTTTTCGCCACTTAAGGGCTTGTTTTTTCCATGATGACCATCCAGATACCCCCATTGGGAAAATCAACCCCACCTAGCAAGGACTCATTCACCAAAGATGATGATTTAGTCCTATAGGGTTCCATTTTCCAACTGGGTTGTTGGGGAATGCATAAATTAGATTTATATGACAACTTTGCCAGTTATTTCATCGAATGATTCCTTGGGATGCACAATTTGGAGTAATAGGGGCCCATTAGTGATGATGTAAAGGTAAATTATGGCTTGGGACATAGAATTCAATGTGAAAGTGTGATTAAATACACTTAACAACATTAAAATGAGGTCCACATATCCTAGAAAGGCACAACATCCAATGTGAATTTGTAAGACACATTACAACATAAGATTAAAGTTAAATTTAGTTCACAAGCCTTCTAGATTAATGTGATAATGCAATTAAATACATTTCATAACATTAAATTATGGGAAAGATAGGTCCATTAAGTCTAGAGTGGTGTGAAAGTCTTTTACAAAACTTTACAACACCTTTACAAGACATGGTTAAATGCATTTGAAAGGGTTGAAGACCTATTGTGGATGTGAAAAACACCTCACAACACTGAATCAAGGCCTCATTATGTCTAATTTTTCATCAAGTATTCCCAAAATCAAGCAAGTTTCCTTTTTTCTATGGTACATTTAGCTCCCACTTTAGTGAGAGGATGAACTTTCTTCAAACTCACACTAAATTAGGCATTCAAGAGAGATCTGAGGGTACAAATGCAAATGAAAAAAATGAAATAGATAAAGAAGACAGTCAAGCCATGAGGATCCAAGATCCTAAGTCAAACCATCAAGATACATAATCATGCAATGGCAAGAACTAGAAGGAAGAGAAATTAAAATGAGGTGGATCAAAGATGTGCTCACTCTGGCTCCACAGAACATCAGGTCATTTGTGGGGTGAGGTATCCCAAAGAAGTTGTTTAGTGAGAAAGTCATGCTAGTGTGTCGACTTACCATCATTCTAACCATATCAAAGTTATGCTCCTGATAACATTGATAAGGCACCCCAATATAATGTTTTTGAATATCATGTAAGGAATTTTGTTAAACAAGATTTTTCTTTTTTTAAGTAAGGTCTTCTTAGGGAGAATTGTGCCTAATTTCTTCAAGAGAGGAAAAGTCAAGGTGTCAAACCATTTTCCATGGGATGCCTCATTCACATCAAGCCACTTCAGTTGATCATTATTCCCTTGTCAGACGGTTATATATGGGATTCTTTGTTTGCATTAGGCCATTTTAGTTGATCATTTACTCTTAAAAGGTATCAAACCCAAGGACACCACCAAGGAGAGGAAACATCACAAGAAAAAGTAAATCATTCCATGAAAGCTATAAACAGATGTTGTCTATGTATGCCCCCACGTTAAAGCGGTTGCTACACCATTACTGTGAGCAATTGCTTTAAAGTAGAAGAGAGTATGAGAGCTTATTCAAAAATCCCTATGCCAAGTCATATATTTTTGATAAGATGTTTCATGAAGAAAGATATGTCACATGTGATTCAATCATAAGACATGTCATCTACATCCCAAGCTTGCTTTTATACATTCATGAAAGGTTAACAATTAACCAAAAGAAACAATGATAAGTGACATATGAGGATAAGGCTTTCTAACCCTTTGCCCCAACTGAGTGCAGGACAAGGGTGATCTTGGAATGGATGATGGTATGATACCCCTTGTAGTGGATGTAAAACATGAAATAATGAGTATGTTATGATCCTACAACTAGTACATGGCAAGGACCAACAACTAATGTTATATATGTGGATAAGGAAACAAATTTTTTGATTGATACATGTTTAATGGGATGTCTATCAGTCTAGGATGTACCAAGGTTATAGTTGTCTTGTAAGAATCTTTGAGTGAAAGTTTTTTTTATGGTGTGATTTCTATGAAAGGACAACCACCAAGACCATGATTTGGAAGAATGAGGCTGGGTGTATTGTGAGCTTATTTCTTAGCACACATAGGGGGATGATTAAGGGTTGGATTTTTTCAGCTATCAATGGTGGTGATATGAGAAGAAGGCTTTATTTGGTTGTCTAATTTCCATAACATATCATTCTTATGTGCCATAATATCAACCCTATTGGTGACTTTTCTAGTAGAACCGAACAATCCTCTAAGAAGTAGCCAACTCCTATGATGAATAACTACTAGGTTAGTGTCCAACACAATGAGTATAGGACTTTAAGGTCCATAATCCTTCACTTCATGCTTTGTGAAACCTAGGAGGGTAACACCAATTGTGTTTTCATGTAATATAATCAATTAGTAACACATTTATACCAGATTGGTTCCTATTTATGGAAAATAAAATCAATTTCATGGAAGATTTGGCAAATTTTCAATTGAATGATTATCTCTCTGCTAAGAATTGGGGATAATTCCAGTTCTACTACCCTTGGAAATATTTTTTAATTGAATATTGTCTTCTCATAAGTCTAGGGTCAAGAACACTATTTGTTCATCCTATGCAATATTTTCTAAGAAAATGACTAGTGTCTCATCAATTAGAGCAATGAAGTCAAGTATACAAGGGGGTCAATAATTTACAAATTACTCACTTAAGGAAGAAACAAACTATCTTCATATTTCTTTGCATTTACAAAAGCTCACCATGCAAGAAACATTTAATTTATAGAAATCCTAAGCCCTTCCTTACAAAGTTTATAACCCTATTCAAGCATTTTAATTAATTATTTAATTAAAAATGAAAATAGAGTAATACATTCAAATGAAATATTTGAAGACAAATGATAACACCATTAGTATTTCTTATTCATAACTTCATAAGGAACATACATAGGAGAGTATGAACTTCTAGACTTGTATTTGTTTCAGTATCAGTAATTTCTATAAAACTCATTTAAGATCATTACATAGATGACTTCTTATGCAAGACAACTACTGGCCTATTTTAGTACTCTATTCTAAGTGCCTTTTTCTGAACTTAGCTTTCACCTAGAACCCTATTAAGACTTTAGAATTTGACCTCTATAATAAGCCCTGAAATCCCTTTTATAGAATAAGGGAGCAACAAGCATAAGGATTAATTACATTTACATGTCCTTTCATTTGCACCAGAATTTGAGATATTCTTAATTTGTTATATACAATCATTTGAGGAAAATGGAAGAGTAAAAGACCACATTCCATATTCCCTAAATGAATACATCGTAGCTCCTCAAAAGGTAGAGTTTGTTGTAACTATGTTGAATCCTCATCCTTGTTGACCAAATAAGATTATCCAATAGCAGCTCCAGTACAAACTTGTATATTGTCCAAAAAAACATACATGTCACCAAGGTTAACTAATCTATCACTTCTCCTACATACCAGCCCAAAAATATTCCACCTCAGCACATGAAACAAGAAATCACATGAGTGTTGAATAAGATAATCCTAATAGAAAGGGAATGGTGTCATCAAAGACAAAAACAAGGTGCAGTTATCACTCTGAGTCATTGAACTTAGAGGATACTTGCCTG
>VDFB02139880.1:0-28144 GCA_007258455.2 Sequoia sempervirens | reverse complement strand
ATGGCTATTCATTCTGACTCCTGAAGTGGAGAGGCAACATGTCTATCATTTATTATTAAAAAAATTGTGACACCTACCAATTCTGTATTGCCCTACATATGTCAATGCTAAAGTAGATAAGATAAATATATTAAATAAGTTTCTATGCATCTTATCTAGGGTTAGAATTCTTATGCTCCTCCGAATTTTATCGTAGAATCCAATGTCTTAGAGCATTTTTTGTTTGGGAAAAAGCTTTAAATAGATATTGTAAGCTGCGATAACAGTTTTTACATTTTAAAATGTTGTTTTATGTTATTTGATATGAATGTTTTTCATGTATTATCAGAACATTTAATTTGATCTATTTGGTGTATGAACTGATGTGGGTTATTTTCATTACAAATCATTTCAGCTTTCGCAACTACAAATTTTATAATTTTTTTCTATAAAAGATTAGACTGTTTGGCCTACCATAGTCCAAGACTAGGTTAGTAGGTCATATGAGCAGCGTAATCTGCCAAATCTAAAATTATCCTTTCAATCTCTAAAATTGACCCTTTCACAAAATTAGTCATTACACTATTATCTTATGCCCCAAATAGTTATAATTAACAACATAATTATGCGTTTAAGTGCATCCTGTAGATCATTTAAATCAAATTCATCAATCAACTCAAAAATCACAAAAAAAACAAATCTACATCAAGAACATTCAAATGTAGCTTTCAACATTAAGACATTACATCAGTCTGCCAATACACTAGATTTGCATTTACATAACATAGTTGGTGTGTATGCAAAACTTCTTTCTTTACAAGAGGCTTCACTACCATTGAAAAAAATGAATGACCTTCTTTTGTCTTAAGGAAAGTCACACCATACTTCTAAGCATGATCAAATCGCATTAAGATAAACACTTAAGCAAATACAACAATTTCTTTGAAAGTTTATCAACAATGTATTAGGTTTCACCATCTAAATTAGATCACACAATACAACCCATTTGTAATAATAAAAATGACTAGAATCAAAACCATCATAGCTTTATAATTATATATTTACATCTAGATCTCAATTGTGAATTCTCTATCATAATATTCTAACCCTTCGACAATAATGATCAACCCCCTACCAAATCAAATTAGATAAGCACATAATATTTTTCTAGTTATTCCAATCATTTATGATCTATTTTTTTATTGCTCATTTGCTAGATCTTCATGTGTGCAGCAGAATAGCAAGAAACACTTATCTCTTTATCTTCATGTTTCTTTGAACTCGGATATTCTTATGACCACCTAGAACCTCACCCTAGTTTATCCTTCACCCTGTAATTTATCCTTCACCCTATAATCCATAGACATTTGATTTAGTCTATATTAATTTAAATTCTCCATATATACACATCTTAAAGAATGTCAATATGACTCCTCACAATCGTTAATTCTAAGCCATTCATCCTTGAAAATATGATGCCTTTTTATAAAAAGAAGGTATATCATATTGCATGCATTTTGATGCCATCCTACCATACTGTGCCAAAAATTATATTTTCAGGTTGAAACTAGACCGTGCAAGCCTAAATGCTTCTATGTCTTGAGCCTTCAAAAACCTTTGCTAAGCCCTATAAATGCTTATAAATAAAGCCCTGCATATGCATCCCCTGCACTTTATCTAATTCATCGATGACTTCTTATACCTGGTAATAAAATAGATTGAGTCACATGTTAACGTTATGCCTTTGTTGTTTACTGGTGTGGCCCCTGTTGTTTGCTGGTTCCCTTTGTTAATGCTTTTATAAGCCTTTGTTCAACGACTGATACATGACAGCTTCTCATAGGCCAGTAGATAAAATCCCCTTCATCAAGCTTTTTATTTTTAACCACTGTGCATTGACTGGGAATCATTGGCCTCACTTAAAGCTCTCCACTGATCCTTTTGTGAGTTAGCAATGAACTCTAGTGATGCTGCAAGTAGAGGACAAATATTGATGACTTGGGTATCCTAATTACACAATGGGAGAAAAATTACTTGCTCACTCATTTATGATGGTTGCTGTGCATTTGTCATTTAAAAGGTTTTTCAATTGTGTTTATCAGCTATCAATTTGTAATATTAGGGGAGAGGATCATCTTTCAATAGTTGCAATAACGTTTGTTGATTTAATGTGTAATATTTTTAAAAATTTAATACTAATAGTTGACTTTAAAGTTGTTAGTGTTGATTATGAGTACTCATAATTGAATGAGATGTATTTTATAGATCTAAAAAGTAGCAAATAATGTGATGCCACATTAGTGCACCAACAAAACATAGTTTAATGGACAACTATTGGTCTACCTTTTTTTTGAGGTCTTTTTGGACACCTCAACAAAAAGTATGCTCACATCGCATCATATTTGATAATGTGGATTTGAAACCTTAGTTATAAGCATGCGTCTTGCCATATAAGCCATCATAAAAAAAATTGAGAGAGATTTGAAATTGCCACATGATTTTGAGAGGCATGAAGTTAGAGAGCTCAACTATTGGGTCTTCTCCCCTAATCAAAATGTTTAACAAAAGTTGACATTTCAAGCAAAATTAATTCAAAAAACACTTAATTAGTTTGTCCTATATTTGTGAGAAACTATTCCTTTTAAAGCACTCTTGTGCTCATATACAAATTGTTATCCTCATCTATATGCTCTAGTTTTCAAAGAGCCACCTACAAATTGTGTGAACTTCTTTGAGACAATTGAATGCATTTTTTAGGTATGTGTGAATTATCTTGTATGTCTTTTATTGCATTGAAATTTGTTTAAAGCTTTATAAGATTGCAAAATGATTCAACGGTTGAGTTTTTATATTCTAAACATAATTTTTAAAGAAATTGGAATCCATTTGATGCGGTGGGAATTTGGTTTCAAACTATCAATGTACCCTAGTTCATAAGAATCCCTAGGAATTTAAGCCCCTCATCTTTGTAATCCCTTGAGACAATATTGAGAGCATCAAACTGATATTAAAGAGAACTACTGGTGATAAATACAATAGAGATAGTCCTATGGGCATCTAAAACGTATGAAAGAACAATTGGTAAGGTGCCCATTTTCATAGAGCACTTCATTAATGAAAGGGTTGGGCATTAGGGATATAACCACTATTATTGGAAGGGATTTATTTGGTGATATGTATATAAAGAGACACACTGCCAAACCAATAAAAAATGCATGAGTTAGACTTTTCCAAGGTGGCAGTACCCAAGTATTTCTTGGACCTAGATATTGTCACTTGGACTAACAAGAAGTTTGAAATGAAGAGAAGGGTAATGATGGATAGTGAGAGAAGGCCAAATTTTATAGAAACCTTTTGGGCTAAGGTGGATTCTTATAAGGTGTTGAACTTGGAGCTTCAAATATCATAGTATATGAAGAATTACTATGTCTATAAAGGGGTCAAACTACCACACTATAGACCAAGGAAAAATGGTGCTCCATTAGATCCAAATCCATAGCATAGGAAGGTACTAATAGCATAACGCACCAGCCATAAGCTTTACCAAACTTGATGAAAAATGGACCACAGTTATGAACCGTAAAAATAAGTCCAGTGGCTCTAGATCGGCTTCCAAAGCCCCTGAGCTAGTAAAAAATGTTTCAAACCCTTCAGCGAAGGGGAAAGAGGCTCTAGTCAGGGCTAATAATATTCCAGTGCGACCTAGGTTGAAGGCTATGCCTCAGCCTACAAGGGTGCTCTGCTAAGGTTTTCTTGTGTCTTTGGTCATCCTTGGTCCCTCTTGCATCATATTGCGCTCTTTGTGCAAGAATTTTCTCTTTTCTTGTGTGTACGACCACATTTATTGCGGCTTTTTTGTTTTAATAAGCCTTCAACCGGCTCTAACCTAGTAGTTCATGCTGGTGTTGGTGGTTCGATGGCTCTAATCAATGGCTCCTCCAAACAAATGACCCAGGAAATTTGTTCTGAAAGTGTTTCACGAGGTAAGTCTTTTGACTCCCTAGCTGATGTGGTTTTACCTTTGCCTAATTTTGATTTTGCTTGTCAATGGCTTGAGCAACATACCCTTGTTGGGTATTTTTCTAGGAGGACTCCCCTTGAAAGTGTGCTTAAAGAATGGGTCAACAAGGCCTGCGTCCCTCATGATGAGGTATGCCTTGATATGGTCCAAAATTTAACCAAGGGTTTTTTTGTTCCATTTTGCGGAGGTCAGTCATGTTTAGGCAATCCTAAACCATGGTCCCTAGTACATCAGGTCTTCTTTGTTGGTTTTCCAGGCGTGGACCTGAGACTTTGCTATCTCAGATGACACCAAGTTGCGGGTCCCGATCTGGATTGAGTTTCCAGGTTTACCTTTGCCTTGTGTGCCTTTTCTGAATCATATTGTGTCCTCTCTAGGGAGGGTCATTTGTATTGAGTCAAATAGGTTTTTTCAGGCCTAACCCCAAAAATGAGTATGTGTTGAAGTGGACCTTTCACAAGATTTGAAGGACTCCATTGACATTCAAATTGGAGCTCTCTGGCATACCCAGAAGGTCACTTATTGTAATCTACCTAACACATGTTATAGGTGTCAGTTCGCAAACCACAAGATCAAAGATTGCCCTTTGGTAGTGCCTCGTACTCCTTCACCATGAGAGTCTGAAAAGCCTCATCAAGCAGATAATTGTTGCCAAACTTGATGAAAAATGGACCATGGTTATGAACTGTAAAAACAAGTCTAGTGGCTCTGGGTCAGCTTCCAAAGCCCCTGAGCCAATAAAAAATGTTTCAAACCCTTTGGTGAAGGGGAAAGAAGCTTTGGTCAAGGTTGATAATATTCCAGTGTGGCCTAGGCTAAAGGCCACACCTTAGCCTGCTACTGTTATGATAGCGTAGATGAATGCTTCTCCTCCCATGTCAGGAACTCAAAGGCGGTCTCACAGTCCTTCTCTGTCATTGGAAGAAGGTGAATTTGTGCAGGAGAAATGGAGATTTTCTTTTCTGAATATTCAAATTGGGTCAGTTCCGCCAGAGTTTTTGCAAAATCGCTTCTCTTCTCTAAATGAAGAGGAGTTGGACTCTAACAATATGGAGGAGTTTCACTCATGAATTTCCTCTCATGGAATCTTTGAGGCCTAATAGACCTTTCCAGAAAGTATTATGTAAGAGATACTTTGAAGAAATATTCTGGTATTGAAGTGCTTTGTCTCCAAGAAGTTAATTTTTTTGGTTTTTTGCTTGCATCGGCTTGTCATTCTATTTGGCCAGCAAGTCAAATGTTTTGTACCAATCATGAAGTTGGGCGTGGCAGAGCTGTCACCATTTTGTCCCCATGTTGGTACGCTTGTGTGGTCGACCATAGGTCTGACCCCACACATCAGCTCGTCTGGATCCTTCTCAACATTGATAATCATTCCTTTGGGATTATTAATTTTTATGCTTCTAATGATGATGTGGAACGCTCTATGCTTTGGCATTGCATTATTGATTCATTTCCAATTGCTATGTGGGGATTTCAATATGGTTGAGATGGTCTATGATAAAGATGGCACTTTTCCATTTAGATGGGCAGCTGGCAAAAGGGAGGAGTGGTTTTACATGCGTAATAAATTGGAGCTCTTTGATCCCAATATTGACCGCTACCATTCTCATTCCCTCTAGCACACTTGGTGTAATTATAGGGTTGGCTCTGACAGGTTATGTAAATGCCTTGATCGTCCTATTATCTCAGCTCAATCTTTTTTCTCTTTTAACAACTCTTCACTCCCGATTAAGCCGTTAGTGGATGTGACTTTGTCAGATCATTTCCCCATTTCTTTTCGCATTGAATGGGAGACAAGATAGCCTTGGGCTTAAAAAACATAGTTCTTTTTTAACACATCTCTGCTTTTTCATTAGCCCACGTTGGCCCACATTCATAGAGTCTAGAATTTAGAGTGCAAATCAACTCATAATACAGGCTGGATTAATTGGTGGAATGATGTTATCGCTCGCACGACAAGAGTTTTGTGCATTTATGGGCACCAGCTAGTCATTTTTCACCAGTGGTGTTATGAGGCTACCACAGCTAACCTACGCACAGCTACCGAGACTCTAGTGGCTAGCCCTTTCTCCCCATCATTACAAGTCAGGGTGGCAGAATTAAGACACAAAACGTAAGTTGCAGAAAGTTATGTAGTCAGAGATGCAAAAATCAAAGCTAGATTGCACTGGTAAAAGATTAGCGATCATACCTCCAAGGAGTTTTTTCTGGCCCTACGTGCCAATTACTCATCTCCAGGCATTAAAAAAAGTAAATATGGAATTCAAGTGCTCTCTAAGCTACCTGACATTCTTCAAGCCTTTGTTTGACATTATGAACAAGTTTTCACTACTCGAGAGTTTACGCTCAAGCGACAACAAACCCAGGTTTAGGATTTTCTTGTTGTTGTGCCAAATAGGCTATCTTCAACCCAAAAATCCTTTTGTGAACAATTAATCACAGTTGAAGACTTAAAGGAAGTCATTCTTTCCATGGCTGATAATGAGGCCCTGGGGATTGATGGTTTCCCTTGTGAATTTTACAAGGCCCTTTGGGACCGTGTTGGGCACAACTTGCATAAAGTCTATCTTGAGGCTTTTCATTCCAAATCCCTAGGTAATTTAATAAACAAAGGAAATATTAAATTCATACCTAAGTCTGGAGATCCCAAGGATATCTGTAACTAGCGGCCTATCACGTTCCTCAATGTTTCTTACAAAATCATGCCAAAGCTCTGGCTCTAGAAAGATCTACCATCTTTTGCCTTAGATTGTGCGGCTGGAGAAAACTAGGTTTATCAAGTCCAAATTTATCTTGGAAAATATCATTGTTGTGTGGGAAGGTATGGAGTGGGCTAGGCGTTCGAACCAAAAAGCTATTTTTCTCAAAATAGACTTTGCTAAAGCTTATGACTGCATTGAATGGCCTTTTATTCTGGTCATGTTGAAAGCCTTGGGGTTTGGGCCTAATTTCCTTTAGGTTGTCCAAATTCTCTTCTCAGATGCATCTACTTGTATCACCATTAATGGCTACCAATCTCTAGTCTTTGGACTTTTCCACTCCATTCAAGAAGGATGCCCGCTTGTTCCTTCTCTTTATGTGCTTGTTTGTCAAAGGATTTGGCTATCTCTTGGACAATGTGGTTTCTCAACATTGTGTCAAAGGCATTACTCTGCCTAACTCCCAGGCTCAACTAGTTAATGGCCATTTTGTTGATGAATCTTTCCTCACTCTTCTGGAGGAAGAGAATAATATTAAGGTGGCTCTTGAATGTCTTAACATTTTTTTCCTTGCATCTAGCTCCACCATTCAGTGGCATAAAAAATTGTGCTACAGACAATCTATATTTCCCACTCCTTACTGGCTTCAACAGTATAGTTGGAAATGGATTGAGCCATGGGAAATCTTTCGGTTTCTAGGAATTCCCTTTGCCTTCCAAGCTTTTCTGATAGAGTTGTGGCAAGTTGTCCTCTCTAGGATTGAGCAAAAGTTGGCCTATTGGATTACCAAACTTCTTTCTTTGGCAAGGAAATTCCAAGTGTGCTCCAATATTTTAGTGGCCACACATGTCTACTACTCCTCTTATTGGGCCCCTTCGAAAGCTGCCTATTCCAAGCTTGAAAAGTTGCTCCAGGACTTTCTTTGGGCCTCTGCAGAGTCCCATAGAGGGTTTCACCATGTTTCCTAGGAGTTTTGTTGCCTTCCCAGAGACTCTGGAGGACTTGGGTTTCTTTTCACTCAACAACAAGGGATTGCCTTGTGTGTGAAATGGATAATTAGAGCTTTTACTAGAGATGAAGCTTGGAAGATTCTCCTTAGGCATTGCATTCAGTCCATTTTTCCTATTCATAGACCCGCTTAGAAGAGGATTGGCTTTCAAACCCTTCTGGTCATGAAGGAACTAGTTCAAATTATGGGAACTTTCATGGCCAAGAGCATTTGGAGAGCCTGGGAGGTGGTTAAGCCCTAGCTCCGCTGGGTCGGCTTTGGTTTCCATGATGGGCTTTCACTCAATCAACAGAATGTTTGGTGGTCACCTCTCTTTTCTAGTAATGGTCAACCACTGGCTAAGTCGCCTTGGCTTAAGGCACTAAGGTTCCACAAGAAAGGCATTCAAACTTTACAGTGGGTGTTTCACAGACCCACAATGTGTATCATGTCGTGGGAAGATTTTGTGCCCTTTGCAGGCTTCAAAACTAGGACCGTGATACTTATGATGGTCTAGTGATTGCTATTCCTACATATATGCTTCATAAGGTGGGAATTCGTGGGTCGAAGCCCTAGTGGAAGGACTAGAAGTGGTACCCAGAAATTACAAGCTTAGGCTTGGATATATATGGCTTTCACCACACTTTCCTATGATTGAAAGTTTGAACCAGAGGTGGCTTCTTCAATCCCCCGCTCATGTATGACAAAAAAGATTCTCTACCACTTGGTCTGCAAGTGTTGAGCCGAAACTTTCCCACTTTGCTTGGTGTATTCTTTTCCAAGGCTTACCTATGGGATCTCGGCTTGTTCACTTGGGGGTCTAGGACCCTCGTTGCCCTTTTTGTGGGAAATTTGAGTCTTTTAAGCATCTCTTCTGGTTTTGCACCAGAGCTCAACATTTTTGGAATTGGATTCATGGCGTCTTTCAGCCTTTTAGACCAGATCCCTTCTCTTGGCATATGATTTTTCCAAGAGACTCGCCTAAACTCCCTACTAAATATACCCAGCTTTGGCACACTTTCAGGGTGGAAATCCTCTTCAATATCTGGAAAGATAGAAATGCCTGCATATTTGCTAACACACAAATGGATAAAAATGTTTATTTGTATTCTAAAGCTATTATTTGCTTTAATGTGCTCTTGTAGATTCAAGTTCAAGCCAACAAGGTTGCACTTGAGGTGGCTCACCTTAAGGTGTTTTTGGATCATTGGGGCAATGCCCCATGTACTATTGCTCGGGTGCCCACTTCGCCCACTTCCTCTCATAGCCAGTCGCCCTCTTGAGGCCGGCAACAAAGTGGCTCTACTCACCCCCGCTCTTAGCCTCCTCTTTGATGTGGTTCCCACCCTCCTCGACGGAATCGTTCTCCTCCTCCGTGGGCTAGCCATGGGTGGCCCTCTAGAGGAGCAACAGGGAGCAGCAGTCGCGGTTATGGGTGGCCCTCTGATGATACTACTGCTATTGGCTCTGGTTGGCTAGACTCTAGTAAATGCTTTTGGCATCTAGCGCTTGCAATCTTGCCCCGACGTGAGGATAATGATAAAGAGAAAGAGAAAGATGTTGATGATGGATGGGGTCCTCCTCCTGATGTCACTCCAGACCCCGCTAATGTATCGGGGAAACACATGGATGATAAAGACCCTCCTAGCTCTGCTAGCATTGCTTTGGTCACTTGATGGTCATTTTATTTTATATGTTTGTAATGTTTATGGATTTTTGGGCTAGGCCCAAGTGACTTTGGTTTTTGGTTTTCTGGACTCTTCCTATGTGACTCTTGGGGTGTGCCTTCTTACCACCCACCCTTTTTTCATGAATATGTAACTTTATCTTTATTAATAATATAGATAGTTGCCTATTCATCAAAAGAAAGGGGGACCAAAAGGGGGTCAAAGTGGCCACTCTTTTTTAAATTAATAAAAATAAATCATAGATGAGAAATTGAAGATACTCATGCTCAAAATTTGAATATATAACAAGAATAAGATCTGTATTGCTTATAATCTAGTTTCTAAACTACTAATATCTTGTTAAAATGGTGGATATTAAGAGGTTCATATAGGGAGATCACACAAAGTACTCTTGTTTTTATCACAAAATATAACATAGTGTCTCGTGTGCTCCCCTTAAGATGTTGACCCTTTTTAAGTATTTCACAAATTGCTTCAATGGAAAATTAGCTAGCATCATGTAGTTTATGGGTTTTTTTGCTATTTTTTTGGATCAATATATATATATATATTAATTTTCAAAGTGGACACATCTTGAGAAACAAAAATTTGAGTGTGTTGCCCCCATTTTTTAAGAAAAATAATCGAAAGTTAAAATGTAAAATAGAGTGTAGAATTTTTTTTCCAAATTTAGATGAATGGATTAAAAAATAACACTAAAAAATACTATACATGGGTGTGAACCTAAATTTAATCGCTCCCATATGATTAAATTTGTTGCATTCACGCCTATCATATTAATATTAATTTATTAAATTAATATTGCACCCTTTGTCCCATACTGATAAAGTATTTAATTTAATAATTAATACTTTATCATTTACCCTTATTCCTCTCTAAATTAAATAAATACACTAATTTATTTAATTTAGTCATTATGCCTCTTTTGATTTAAAAAATCAATTTAAAATTCCTCACTTTCTCTCTCCTTGTCACATCCTCCAACATTTGCCACTTGCCTCTAACCTTCTGTTAATTAGCCTAATCCAATATTTGCACAACCTTAACCAAAATCATTAACTAAATTTAGCACCTCTTTTTTGGTCAATTCTTCCTTTTTTTCCTTTTTAATGATAACCCTCTCTCCTATGTGAATTTTTAATTCACATTTATTTGCTCTAGATTCCTCTCCTTTAAATGTGAATTTTTAATTCACATTCCATTCTCCCAAGGCTTCTAGAACCTTGGACTTGTCACAATCTCCACATGTGACCAAGTCCCACCTTTTTGGAGCCCACCTTTTACCCTCTAGATCATCTTATGAATGTGAATTTTTATCCTCCCAACCACCTTTCCTTTTCCCATGTAGATTTTTGAGGAATTCTAAAATTCCTCAAAAGTCCCTTTCACTCCCACTTGGGGACAAGAAACCTTTTTGTGGAAATCCTCTCATCCCCAAGGTGCATGTCCTTTTCCACCTCATGTACCTTTTTGACAACTCATCTCCACCTCATATCCTCTTGTCCACTTCACCCTCCACATGTCAAGATGTGAGGGCTTGTGGGTTCTCAACCCACCATAGCCCTTCATCTTGGCCTTGTTGGAGCAATCTTGACCGTTGAATTCTCTAGAGAATTCAAATTCTCCTATAAATACCCCCTCCTCAAGGGCATTTCCAAACTTCTTCATTTGAGCAACCTTATGCTGCCCATTTTCATTTCCAACACTTTGCACTCTCATAACTACATGCTGTCCATTTGAATTCTCAAGCCTTCTTCAATCATTCAACCATCTTTGTTCATCATTTTGCATATTGAAGCTTGCATTATAGTCATTCAAACAATCATCTAAGGAGCACACAACCAATCCAAACAAGGGCCAATCAAAGAGGTATCAACAACAAGGGAGGTAAAAGTGTTTGTGTTTCATTTTATTTGCATTCCTTTTCGTTGAACCACTCTTTTGGCTAATCTTGAGGTGTCCTTGGTGTTTTGTCTTTCATGTTTCTTAGTTATTTTGCACACTTAGAGTGGTAGGAATTCCAAGGTCACAATGGGTTTTGACAAAAAAAAAAAGACACTAGCAAAATAAATTCAAGATAAAAAATTTAACTTATTTAAAATATGGAAAAGATTATTTGTGTAGAAAGGTAAGAGAGAGCTTGACATTATTGTGGCATTTTTCATATCAACATCAAAATATGTGCAAACATGATAGAGATCACACTCAACATTTAGTTATTTTTCTAGATTTTATAGAAAACACATCTTTGGGCACTAACATGTAAGTCCAACCCTTTGGGTTGGATTCCCAAGCCAAATACAACCCTAAGGGTTGGAGATATCCAAGAAAAGTTATAGATAATGCGAGCATGTTTCTTTACATGTTAAAATTATAAAATTCTCAAAAAGCATGTGTATTTGTGATTTTGGACCCACACACTTTGTTTTACCCTGCAAACCATAATTTTTTTTTACATACAAACACACTTTTCATGGTTTTAAGAAATTATAATCATAGTTTGACTAATATATGACTTCTTATTTTAATGTTGTAGTATATTAAAATTGCATGTTTTGAAATTGAATTTGATAGTTTGAATGATTATTTTCATATTTTTAAAAATTTGAATGATTATTTTCATGTTTTGAAGAATTAGAATGATTTGTTTCATGTTTTATATTTAATTTTGATAATTAAAAATCATTATTTTCAATTATTTTCACCAATTGGATATAGAATTTGATATCATATCAATAAAATTGATAAAAAAAACTCAAACATTGGAAGAGCATGAAGCTATGAAAAAATAGGGAAACTTTTTGCAATTAAGAAATTGGGTCCTAGAGTTAAAGTACATCCTCTTTTCCATCTCATTTTGATATTGAAAAAATTCCTCAAATACCAATTTTGAATTTTGTAGGAGTTTATGGTGAACTCCTCAACACCCTAGGATCATCTACAAGACAAAATAACTTCCACAAGAGAGATGGAAGAAATATCATGTTATAATTAAGGATGCAAGAATGCCAAAAATAGAAACCATGCATGGCTATATGACCATGTACATATGATGCCTTTCTTATATATGCAAGGTGAGGAATAGGATTAGATAAGATCATGACAAGTGTCTTAATCCTATCACATGAGATAAATTTAAAGGCATAACATCATAGAATAAGATAAGATCTAGAAATGACAACTAAGACTTCTAGAAGGAATCTTAGAACCTAAGTAAACTTAACATGTGAATACATGTCCCCTAAGTCCCTAGTAAGTGAATTAACTAGGTATAAGAAATTTATTCACACCAACACCCCCCCTTAAGTGCAACTTAGGGGGAAGATTATTATGCAAATGGCACAAAGATGGGTCTCGGTTACAAGGCCATTTTAGGTACACCCATGTACATATGCAAATGCAATCTCTCATAAATGGTGAAAAGGAGAAAACCTAGTGGGACAAAACTCCTCCCCAAAAGAGAGATAAATATAATAATGATATCCATCATAAATCCAATAAATCTCCATCCACACAAAGGATTAAAAGAGAGACTATACAACCCCCCCATAATGAGATAACTTGTTGCAAAGAAGCACTAGAAGCACACTAGAATCCTCCATCTAGTAATCAAAGGAAAGATAGTTTTGTTTTCTAGAAACCATATTAGAGTCACTCAATGACTCAGGTTGGAGTAACGACAAAGGTGGGTTAGTTAATTATATTTTGATATCTCATGATGCAAATATATTTAACCTTTATATATTTCTCACCTTTCATGCCCTTATATAACCATGCATTCTACTTTTGGAGTTGTAAGTCATAGAGATGATACTTGTCCTATGAATGCATGGTTTGATAAATAATGTCAAAACCATCACCTCACACTCAAGGACCTCCTTAGACACATGACCCTATTGCAAAGTTATGAGTATTCATAAAACTTATCACACTATGTACAATGATCGAAATAGTGATAATTCATTTTCACCTATCACCATAACATGATATCCATCCAACTTGTTTTTAAGGTTGCTTGAAACCACACCAAAAACTTGTTCTTCTTCTTATATTTTCATGTTATTGGCTACAAGTGTTATTTTTCAATGTTGTTGCATTAGGAATTAGATTGTTTCTCTTTTTGTGTCTTGTGCATACTTGTATATTAATGTTTCTATTGTGTTTGCTTTTCAATCCTTGTATTCCCCCTTATTATTATTATTTTCACTTTATAAAATCATGGGTTCTTAAATTATTAGTATTTCATCCTCATAAACAACAAGAGATAATTTTCCCACCTAGCTAAAATGTAAAAAATATTTTCCCTATTAGGATAAAAATCCTATGTTTATCATTGAGCTTAGAGACTTCCAATTAGATATTTCATGATTAGGTATCTAATATAGGAATCTGTCTTAAATTATGTTATTTTCATGTTGTATAGGTCCTTGTCTTAGTGTTCATTTAAAGGTACAATTATCCAAAGTAGGGAATCTACAATAGTGTGACTTTTTTAATCCAATTCACCATTGGATAAATGTTACATGATTTAGTGGAAGTTCTTGGTTTGGTGTGGTTTATTTACTCATGTTTTGGTTCCCTAGTAAGAATTCTTGTCCAAGCTTGGAAGGTATTTTCTTGGTAGCATTACCATAGGAACTTAAACTATATCTTAAACCATTTCTTTATACCTAATGCATATTCTCTTTGGTGTCAATTCTCATATTATAGCCTTACAAAAATCATTCATGCTTTAGGTTATAATGGATTATTTATTACTTATAGCTAGTGGGTAAATAAGTAAAATCACATGCTTTGTTCTCAAATGGCTAGTGTTATCACATTGCTTAGTCTTGACTATGATATATGCCCATCATTCTAGTAATATCTTGTCATATTCCTTGGTTTCCTTGTGACCAATACCTTTCATATATCAACTTCCCCTACACTACTTTTTAGGGAAACATGTCAATTTTTATGATAGCATATCATAGTGGGAAATCTTCCCCCACATAGTTTATATTCATCCAATATGCACTAGCCAATAGATCGTCTCCTCTCACACATGCACCATTTATATTCTTTTGGATATGTTTGAGACTTAACCATACTCTAGCAACCATTCTATTTGGATTATAATTGGTGATTTTCTATTATTTATCACATTCGTATTGGTTTACATGTGCACTAGAAATCACTTGAACCCACTTGATGGTGTGCATGAAACATTGTTCTAGTGCCATAAATATCTTACATTGAAATCCTCAACTAGGCCATATGATTTGTTCATAGGCTTATATTTTTTGTTGTACATATGTGTTTTCAATGGTGAATATCTACCTACCACATGTTGCATTTAGGTAGCAAGCATGATATATTCTTGATGGAAAGTACCTTGTTCTTGATGGTTTATTAAAATGAGTTCCATATGTTTCTTATATGGAGGTATAGTTGGAGTATACATTCTTGAACAAATATTTCTAGAAATAATATACTTTATTAGATAGTCTATGAATATGATTTTTTGGGTTTTAGAACCCAAGTGCACTTGAGGTGAGACTTCCCTTTGTGGGAGATTGTTTCTTGCAAGCCAATTCACATGGTTTGAATTCTTGAATAGAATTTCATAATGCATAGTTTAGAGAATAACTAGTTAATAATACTCATGTCAAATTTCTAAAAATAACTAAAATTAATGAGGATATGCCTCTTTCTAGTATCTCTTATTTTTTCTTAAATTTATAACCCTAAGAATTCTAGATGACACAACTCCCATAGCATGAATGCATATATTTCTAAATAACATATCATACACTATTCTCCTAGGTGTCAAATAAAATGTTAAATGAATAGCAAGTGGTCCACCTATAATAGGAAGCCAAATACAACCTATAGATTATCTTCTAGTATTGTCAAAACCTTTGATAATAACATTAAATTTTCTATTTTTAACATATCCACATTAAAAAAATTAAAAAACCCTCACTAAATATGTTCAAAATTGATCTATTATAAACCAAGGCATGTATTGAAATTTTATGTCCCCATATCTTGCCATAAATATAAAGGTACATGCCCATCAATAATTAATGTGTAGAATATCAACATAATCAAATTAAATTCCTTACATTTGATATATGTGATTAAATAAATCACTATTTGTGGTGAATTATTAGAATTTAAATGGATCTTTCCTAAATTATTTTGCACATGATATCTAGTTTATTCCATAATAGTGTGTCCCACTTATGGAACAACTTGATTTTTTTTTTGTAAACACTTTTTTTTAGAAAATTTGATGATTTAATCCTTAAGGGCTTCCATTTAATGGGGCTTGATTGAAGGAGGTTCTAGATCAAACCCTCTTGGATAGAACACCTTAGGATTAAACCAAACCCTCACTGAAGTATCTTGCACAACTATCAAAATGTTGACAAAATATTTTTTTCCTTCACCTTTTGGGGATCAAATGAAGTCATTTTAAGTTTTTATTTTGTATGTGATCTATTATTAGGATCTATGGTAGTTGCATGTGTATGCTTAATGATTAAAATGAATAATTTGAAGGTCTTAAATATGTAATTGAAATGCTTAAATAAACACAACAATAATAAAGTGATGAACTAAACAAAAGAGAGATAGAAGAGAGAAGACAAAACACGAGTTGATAATGGAGTTTGCTAATATAGTTGTCTCAGGGTCCCTCTCTAATAGAGTGACTGATCCTTGATTATGCTCCAAAATGGTTACAAAGCATCAACTGAACATAGTTTCAGGTCTCCTGGTTGCAAGAGTTTCAAAGTCCTCCTCCTTCAAGTGCAACTCAGTATGACACTCTGATGCACAGAGTTGAACACTCACTCTTCAGAAAAATTCTCTCAATAATCACCACTTACCCCAAACCTTAAGCTAACCCCCTTTTTATGCATCAATTTTACCCAATATGGTTCATAACCATATGATTTTGAAAATCAACTATATCTCCCATTTACAACATGTAATCTTGAAAATCCCCCCTAATTTTAAAATAATCTTCTGAAAATAACCCTAAGCCTTTAAATTATTGGCCCTTATAATTTTAGGCTTTACAAGGTAATCTTTAAAATCTTTTTAAATAATCTTCAAAGATTATTTTAAGCCCAGGCTTTATTTTTCCATGAATTCAGGCTTGATTAATTTAAGGGATTAATATTTTAATTATAGGGGGTTAAAAATTAAAATATAGGGAGATTCGACTTTTAAGTTATGTTTAAAATTAACTGCCCCCACTTTGTCCTCAACCATGCACATAGCACAATGGTAGAGGTTGACACTTTAGGAGAGGAGGGTCGGCAGTTCAAATCATCACCCCTCCAAATTGCATTCATTATTCTTTAAATAAAATCAACACCTCTATATGTATGGAGCAAAACTTGTGGCGCAATAGTGGACTGTTGGGCTTATATAGTGGAGGTTGGGGGTTCTATCCCCACCTCATATTCTTTTGGTAAATAGTTGAATGGATTGATCAAATGGAGGAGAGCGGTGCCATGTGGCACCCTATGAATGGGCCATGTGGCACCCAATGATTTGCTGCAAAAGACACGTCATCGAAACCTAATTGGACCACATCACTACATAGTCAGCATCCACATCAGTGTATGAACTACCACATGTTAGGGCCTGATTCATCCACATCACTATATGGACTTCCACGTCAACATGTTGATGTCAGTGTTTGTACAGTCAAAGTCAACCTTACTGCACAAACTTTGACTGGCCATAACTTTTGTGTATGAGCTCTGATTTAGGCGAAATGAGCAGCGTTGGACTTGTGGCGATGAGATCTTTATTTTGATGCTATTTTTGAACAATTCTAGAATGGTCATTTTTTTCCCTTGCATCCTGCCTCTGGTACCCTATTTTTTACCCAACTTTGACTAAGCATATCTTGGGTGTATAAACTCCTTTTGACTCTACTCAAGTTGTGTTGGGTTCATTTTTTTGAGCACTTTTACATGGTAACAATTTCTGGAGCATATGGAACACTTCAATTTTTGATGAAAAGTATCCACCTGGATCAGTCCTCCCCACTGGAGAGTTTTTGGACCTCAAAAAGCTTGATTACTTAGAAAGTAATTGAGGGTAAAGTTCCCTCACTTTACCAAATATCCATCTAGATTTTTTCTTGCTTGGATTCATCCCCTTCAATCCCACTCTGAGGTACTTCCTCTTCATAAAGTCCTAACATTCCTGTCTATGATGACATCCTATTGCAGCTTTGTCATATACTCAGGTGAAATATCTTGAACTGATGGAACTTGAATGTCAATCTCTTCATCTAGTATCATTGGAGGCTCATACAACTTCAAATTCTCTACATTTACAACTAAGTAGATGTGAATGTATGGAGGAAGATTTAGGCGGAAGGCATTGGTACCGATATTTTCAAGGATCTCAAAGGGGCCATACCTAATTGACTTGAGCTTCCTTCCTTCACCTTGTATTCTTTCCTTACTGATATGTAACCAAACTCTATCACCAACTTGAAATTGATGATCAACACGATGCTTATCATGCCAGGCTTTGTACTTTTCCTAGCTCTTCTCCAACTGTGCTTCCACTACCTGATGAATTGCTTGGACTTAATTCTAGATAAAATTCAAAGGCTTCTCTGCATCACGACATCCATCTTCAACATCGTCCTTTTGAAAAGAAAAGTCCATCGATGTTTTTGGCAGATATTCAAAACATGTTTCAAAAGGATATATTTTTGTAGAAGAGTATTATGCATGGTTGTAAACATGTTGCACATAGTGTAGATTTTCATCCCACAAGTTAGGATGTTTACTACAGTAACCTCTGAGTAGATGCACAGCTGTCATGTTCACTACCTCTGTTTGTCCATCAATTTGTAGATGGAAAGTTTTACTTTTCTTCAGTATAGTTTCCATGAGTTCCCACAATGCTGATGAAAATTCCCCCAAGAATTGATAATCTCGATCTGATAGTATAGAAGTAGGAAGCCCAAAATGAACCCATACAAATTCAAAGTATAGATGTGTTGTTAGTTCAGCTATGACCTGTTTCTTTCAAGGCATTAAAATACACATTTTGTTGAACCTATCCACTACCACAAATAGATAATCATGACCTTTCCTATTGAACCATAGATTTTTTGGCTCCAATGCATTCTCTAACTCTTTTAGGGTTTTTCACCTAAAAAGGATAGAGGTAGGGCCAAAAATGCTAAGGGGTTCATTCAAATTATGTTATGTGTGATGTTATATGAACTAAATGAAATGATCTAAATGCATGTAAGTTATTTATATGAACGAATTTGAATGCAAAACTAAGATTTATGTTATGTTTGAAAACACAGTGTTGTTTGTAAAAATCTTGAAAGAATGAACAAAAATGTAAATTAAACTAAACAAAAAGTTATTTTTTAGAATGTGTGCACCTGGGAAATAGGAGAAAACTGGAAAACCATCTAGAAAACTGATGAAATCTAAATTTCAGTTGACTGGGACTCATTCGCCACCCTAGGCAAATCACCCCCAGTTCTAGGTTTTTCTGCAAGGAAATTATTTTCTATCAACCAAGAAGTAGGATCTGCATTTGACTCAAATATGCACCTCAGGAGGGACTCATTTTCCATGCATGGTGAATTATTCCACTTTCAAATTTTTGCAACTTCAAAGTTTTGTCCTGCAACTTGACACCTGCACAACAATTTCTAACAAAACCCGACTCGGGATCTCAAAAATTCCTACAAAATAGCTTAAAATTGTTTCGGAATCTGAATTCTACAAAAGCTTGACTTAAAATTTTTTTTTTCTAATGGTGGGTTTTCCTTGGTCAAACCCATAGTTGGGTAATTAAACATTGAATGGAGAAAAAACTACATAAACCCTAGCCTTGGATGTGTTAAAGACTAGGAAAAATTGAAATATGACAAAAGTCCTATTCTATTGATCTAGAATAAGAAATGCAAAGATGATTTATATGAAGAAATATCTCAACCATAGAAACCTTACAACACATGAAAAATAGGAATGAAATGACATGCAAGTGATAAAAAAACAAAATGCAAACCTTAATATGAAGATAGAGTGAAAATGGAAGATGGAATCAATATGAAACCAATTCCTTAGGTGTGATTTGGTGGCTACTTGCACCTCCTCACCCTATATTTCTTCATGATTCACCATAGGCATCCATTGTCAACCCTTTGCAATGTTTGATCTTGACAAGAAGAGTGAGCTTCAAGACCTACAAAAACCCTAGTTTGCTACCCTGAAACTTCAAATTTTGGTAATGAGACTTGTTGTGGAAGACTTGACTCTAAGAATTGCTCTTGAAAAATGACAAAATGATGTGTGAAATGACTTAACATGAGTAATTATAATCAAAAACACCTTATTTTCTTGTTATTTAGACCTAAGAGACCGACATTCACTGGAAATTCAAGTTAAATTAATCAAATTCCAGCTCAAAATTGAATTTTCCCTCAAAGGGGACTCATTCTCCACCCTTGGCGAATGGGTCCCACCAAAGGGGACTCATTCGCCCAAGGTGGTGAATGGGTCCCACTACTAATTTTTGAAGGTGGGTTTTTGGGGTATGAGATAATTAAATGTTGTTTGTCAAGTTTTATGTGATTTCTCATGTAGAACGAGCCTCTAGATACAAAATAATGGGTATAAGGGTCCTATAAATGTTGTTTTAAAGGGTAGATGGTTTAAAGGGACTCAAAATTGGGCCCAATTATGCATGAAATTGTCTCTTTTCTCAAGAGGTTCCAATTTTCTATGATACATTTAGCCCCCACTTTAGCGCCCATATGACTCTTTGTGCATATGTAAGCTAAAGGATTGTAAAGGATGCAATTTATTACATAAAAGGATACTCATTTAAAAGACAGGAGAATGAAGCCCCTAGTGTAGTTATTTGCACAACCACAACATTAGGAACCGCATCCTACAACACACTCATTAATTGCCCAAAAATCCTTTTATCTAACTCTTAGGAATCCAATTTGAGGGTAGATGTATGCCCCCCCCTTGATTTCTCTTGGTTTACAGAGGTGGAATCAAGGTAGCAATCTAGCCACATCAAATAAGAAACATCATATCATAGGGAATTTCCAAGTAGAATGCAACATAATGATAGATAGATGATGATGTTCAATACGGAATCATGATTCCCATGCATCAAATGGTATAAAAAATGGATTACCCTAGCTCTCGTTATGGTGATTTGAAGAATATCTACATTATGAGTTATTGAAAAGATAATAACCTTATGTTAGTGCATAAAACTAAAAAGAGATGAAAAAGGATTAAAAGAAGGAAAAGAAAGTAACTTGTCACTTACTATTCATTTTACCTTAATTGGCAGCAGAGTGAGTGGCAGGAAAGAACATGCCAAGCGGTGGGATTACACACACCTTCACTTGGTGGATTATCTTCATGGCGAGGGTGGCATGCGGTGAGTTGTATCATGAGGTAAGTCGATTCTACTACTTTATCCTTGTGATTTTGTAATAATTTAATGATTTTTAATGCATGGATAGGTTAATTTAGGGTTCTTGGAATTTTTTTGCAAAGTGTCCCCTTTTTTCATAAAGTGTCCATTTGTTTGCAAAGTGTCCCTTTTGTTCACAAAGTGTCTCATTTCTTCAAAAATGTCCCATTTCTTTGCAAAAATGTCAAAGGTTTCTAAAGTGTCTAGGACCATTAGAAAAGAACACTAGATTGACTTTAGTGCACTTGCATGATGAAATATGTGAAAATTGAAGAATTTAGATGAAATTTAGAGCATTTTGTTATGATTTTGATAGGTCCCTACCCAGTCACGATAGTGGCTACGGGGAAGACAACTCACATTTTTGAGAGATCATGTGCCAATGCTATCGGCATTAGAGACATAGCATTTATAGTCAGTGGGTATCTATTGGGAATATCTTATGCCACCTATGAGATACCATGACGCCATTCTTATGGCTCTATGCAAGCATTGAGATGTTGATACTTGTACCTTTCATCTTCCCACTGGGAAAATGATGATCACTCTCAAGGACATACACCGCATTCTCCAAGTTCCCATTTGGGGAGAGTGGGTATACTTCTAGGGGGATCAGTCATTCCAGGAGAAGAAGAGAGATATGCATTACTATCTAGTTGGGCTTGTACATGATGAGTGAGTTAGAGCATGGATCCAACTTCCCATGTTGTTGTATTCATGAGCTCCTATGGTCAGATGGATTATGATGCACACAGTAGCATTGGTTCTCAATCCAAATGGACGAGAGACACACTTGGAAGGAGGACTGGTACACTTGATACGAGGGATGTATGAGCAGAGGAAAATTTATGCTTGGGGCCACTGCATTTTAGCACACTTGTATTATGATCTTGATTGGTTTTTGTTTTGAGAGATCAACAGTATGGTGCATTGTACACTTCTATAGGTGTGGTTCCTTGAGCATATCACATGCACCAAGCCTGTCAGATTCCCTTGTGTTATAGCTGCAGGATATCCATGATCATTTGGCTATCCTTTGTGACGCTTGTGGCAGTATGGGAATTTACACTTTTGGAGGGTGAGATTTGACCAGCTGGAGGAGGATGAGATCCTATGGAGACCCTATCTACTCACTCTACAGTGGTCAGATCCCACAGGATAGTTACAGAGGATGCAGATGGATAAGTATCTAGCTGGGAGGCATGACTATGTTGTACGACCTTTCTATTATGGGTGAGTCATACGACAGTGTGGATAGGTGCAGACACCACTAAGGGCATGCCCCTTCATTAGATGATTAGTGTTGAGTTCCCAGAGGCTAGGTGATACTATTTGGTTGACTATAGATCATGTTCATGAGAGTGATTATGATGATTTACATCATGACCAGCCACTAGCATCCAACGCTGATGATGTCGACAGCACAGACGAGCATGAGGAGTGGTGGTCATATGCACCTGACCAACTCCTATGTTCCCCATCGACTTACCTATAGGTGATGCAATACCAACACTAGATCAAGGTGATGAGCCAGAGGAGAGAGTAGAGGAGGTATGGTATAGGCCAGCAGATATTTTTATGGATGTTATTGATGAGGAGTACCAATCTGATGTCGATCCTGACTATGAGGACCAAGATGGAGGAGAGGATGATGAGGAGGATTATGAGGAGGATGATTACTACGAGGAGGAGCCACCCCTAAGTGAGGGTGATGAGGTAGCTATTGAGTATTGGTATGAGCATGGAGAGTCCTCATATACTTACATGACTAGATCATAGGTAGTAGCTATAGCAGACATCAGCACCCAGAGTCAAAGAGAGGCTAGCACATCCTCAATGCCCCCTAGAGAGGATGAGGTTGACTTTCCTCATGCATCTAGAGACATAGGTGATGATATTTGATATTACGCATGTCTTTTAGTGATTTATGCTTTATATTTATATCTATATATCATGATGATGTGTTATTGATTGTGTACATTGTTTATCTTGTAGGAGCGACGAGAGACTGGTGAGAGTTCTATCTTCAGGCTACCACATAGATAGTGCATGCATTCATTGATGAGGAGCAGATGGATCCTAACTATGTGCCCCATCGATCATGGAGGAAGAGCCAGAGTCACTCAGACCTTTCGCAATGTTACAGGCAGCATACAAGAGTGTGAGGAGGCGACTTCGTCAGGCTGAGAGTGCACTACAGTCAACACAGTCCTCAACAAAGGTATAGAGACTGCATGCAAAGCTGGCATAGACATGAGCGGAGAGGGATCAAATGGCAGAGGAGCCGCTTGTAATTGTTGGTTGGGTATAGGGTCTGGAGTATGCACTTAGACTCGACAGTTCACGATCATGATCACACACGACCTTCTCACGATGACCAAGGACTGGATCACGAGTGCCAGATCTTGAGGGGTCTAGCTCTCACAGACCACTATGACTGTGTATATGATAAATATTGAGATGTATATAAAACCTTGATATATATATAGACATGTGGATTTGATGTTATTATGATTTGCTTCTTTGTGTAGATGTTTAAATGCAATTTGATTAATTAAATGAATTATGGTAAAAGTATTTAATTAATGTCAACATGATTTAATAGGATTAATGTGATTAATGTAAAACATATTTCAGTTTTAGTGTAGATACAACATTATTAATTAGAAGATAATATGTTAAATTAAATACACTGATAAGGGTCTAATTTAACATAACAAGAAGGTGAATAGTATGAAGCTTAAAGCAATTATAAAATGAACTTAAATAATTACCTTAGTGTTCAAGACAAACAAAAAATTAGTTGTCAAGAACAAAGCAATGTGAAAGCTATTTAGAAGAACATTAAATAACTTTATACAACACTCCTATATCAATCATACTATTTAGAGGGGTCATAGATAATACCAACACAAATGTGTGGCATTAATAGGTTCTTTAAGGGGTGTTCTATCAAGTTGTGTTAAGAGATAAGCACTAGACCCGTAATTGGTATCAACTATGTAAGGTCCTAACCAATTAGGGCTGAACTTATCTTTATCTTCATTAGCAGCACTAGTATTGCATTGATTCTCAATAAGAACAAAATCTCCCTTGCAAAATGACTGAGGGATGACATGAATGTTGTGTTTGCATTGTAATTGTTTGATTTGAGCTTGGAGATGTTCGAGAGAATTAATGTGTTGTTCGTTAAGCATCTCAAGTTGATGTAATCATTGATCTTTATAAGTGTCATCATCAATAAGATCTTGGAGAGCAACTCGCAAAGTAGGAATTTCTAACTTCAAGGGTATAATTGCATCAATACCATAAACAAGGTTATAAGGGGTATTTCCTATGGATGATTGAACATTAGTTCTATAAGCCCAAAGCGCATAAGATGGTTGCGTATGCTAGTATTTATGATGCTTGGTGATAGTTTTCTTGAGGATTTGTTTGAGAATATTATTAGTATTTTCAGCTTTTCCATTGGATTGCAGATAGTATGATGTAGAAAAGCGATGTTGAATGTTGAATGTTTCAAGAAATTTTTGAACTTCGTTATTCTTAAATGGAGTTTCGTTGTCTGAAATGATTGTGGAAGGGAGCCCAAAGCAAGCAATTATGTGGTCCAAAATGAAACAACAAATTGCTTCAGCAATTGTAGAACAAAGGGGAATAGCTTCCACCCATTTTGTGAAATAGTCTATTGCGGTTATGAAAAACGTATGTATAGCAGAAAAAGGCTGTGAAATTTTTTGAATAAGATCCAACCCTGATACTGAAAACGGCCAAATGGGAACATTGGCACAAAGCTCAATAGCAAGAGCGTGGATCAAATTTCTATGTTCTTGGCATTTGCAAAATCGTTTAACGTAGGTGAAGAAATCCTTCTCCATATTTCTCCAATAATAACTCACACAAATAAGTTTTTGCACTAACAAACGACCTCCAAAATGAGCTCGATAGGCACCAGCATGGGCCTGTTCAAGTGCTAAAGGGATATCAGATTCTTTAAGACATTGTAATAGGAGACCATTAAAAGATATTATATACAATGTGTTTGCAAGGATCACATATTTAGCCATGAGTTTACGTAAACATTTTCGAGTATTCATTGTGGTAGGTTTGGGAATGGTACCATCTTTCAAGTAGTTGTATATTGTATCATACCGTTCACCCGAGGTATTTTGAGTTATTGCCATAATGTCTACTAACAGAGTATCAATCGAAGGCTTCATGATGGGATGGATAACAAAGGTGTAGTATGTGGAAGGATCGTGTGGAGATATAAGAGAATTTGCACTCACCATTGCATCCACATGTTGATTATCTTTGTGTGGGATGTTATCAATAGTGAACAATTCAAACTGTTCTAATAGCCTCATTATAAGATCCTTGTATTTTGATAATTTGTCATGTTTATTTTGATATGCACCATTGATTTTTTTTATGACCGATTGTGAATGGCCAAATATCTTGATATGTTTAGCATTTATTGATAAAGAATCTTGCAAACCTGTGATCAATGCCTCATACTCAGCTATATTATTTGTGCATAGGAAATTTAATCAATAGGATAAGGGAATAGGTTTACCGTCGGGTGGAATTAGTACCACTCCAACACTGGAACCTATTCTACACTTAGATCCATCGAAAAAAAACTCCCATGGTTTAATGTCAACGGTTAAGACATGATCATCAGGAAAGGAGTCATGAGTAGGTAAAGCAAAAGGAGAAGGAGCGTTAGCTAAGTGATTAGTTAAGGCTTGGCCTTTGATTGATTTTTGTGAAACAAATGTAAGGTCAAACTCAGTTAAGAACATCACCCACTTAGCTAAGCATCTTGAGAGATTTGTTTTATTGAAAATATGTTTAAGAGGATCAAATTTTGTGATGACTTGTATTTTACCATTTAGTAAATAATATCACAACTTACTAGTAGTGAATACAAGAGCCAAACATTGTTTTTCAACTGGTGAGTATCGTGTTTCATAATCAATTAAGGTTTTTGCTAATGTAATAAACAACATGTTATTTACCATGATTGTCGAGTTGAGCCAACAATGTTGCAAGAGCATGAGAAAATGCGGTGATGTACAAAATAAATGGTCTATTTGGCACAAAGGGTTGTAAAATAGGTGTTGTGGCTAGATATTATTTTAGACTTTCAAAAGATTATTTACAATCCTCATCCTAATCAAAAGGTACACCATTTTTAAGGAGATGTGTGAAAGGTAATGTGTGATCGACTAAAGAAACAACGAAATGACGAATAGCTTGAATTTGACCTTGTAACATGCCTAACTGAGAAACGTTCCTAGGAGGTGCCATGTTAATTATTGCATCAATTTTCTTCATGTCCACCTCAATTCCTCTGTGAGATATGACAAACCCAAAAAGTTTGCCACTATCTACGCCAAAGACACTTTTTTGGATCCAATTGCATATTGTATTTTTGTATTCGTTCAAAGATTTTGTGAAAGATATTTACATTATCTTGTCATGTTAATGATTTAGCGAGGATATTGGCCGACGCAATCTTTTCAAAATTTTGTGAATATAATCATGAAAATATTAATGTCATTGCACATTGATAAGTTGTGTCGACATTCTTTAGGCTGAGAAGGGGCATTACAACCCAACAAATGTTCCCCAAACAATTGTATGGGTAGTTTTGTATTAATCTTGAGGGTTGATAGGATTTGATTATAACTAGAAAATCCATCCCCACCGGTGACAACAAAGCGCCTTCAACAATTGAATCACAATCATAATATGGCCAGAAGTGAAAAACATCTTTTAAAGAGGCTTTATTCAAGTCTCAAAAATCCGCACATATCCTAATATGATTATTGGGTTTTGCAACTGCGACAATGTTTGAGATCCAAGGAGAATAATCAATAGGTCTAATAAAGCCTACATCAAGGAGTTTTTTGAGCTCCTCTTTAACACACAAGGCTATGTTAGGATGCATTTTTATTATCTTTTGACAAACGGGTTTAGTGTTTTCAGCAAGGACAATGTTATGCGTCACAATTTTTTGGTCAATTCCTGGCATATCAGAATATTCCCAGGAAAAAAATTCAAGAAAATCATGAAGTAAAGCAGTAGTGTCTTCTTGTTCTTCATCATCAAGGCACTTCCCAATTTTAATAACTTTATCATTATCATTAATGTCCATTGGCACATCAATTTTATCTCCTAAAGGGAGTGCATTGGATTTAGGACTTTCAGATTCATAGAGCTCTTTAGTGATATCACTTTCTATTTGCTTGGTAATAGTCATGGTACGAGGTATTTTTTTCATGGAAGTAAGCGAGGACACGCTATCATAAACACTTAACATTCGTTTCAAAGCCTCATCGCTATTGGCATACTTGCATGAAGGTGGTAAGGTTATATCGAGCAATTCAAGATGTTTGATTGTGAGTTTATGTTTTGGTTGACATGTTATAGCATTAATGTTCAAAGATGGTCGTTGAGTAGCTTTGGTCATTTTAGAAAAATAATATCCCAATCCAGTTTTTGTTTCTTGCGTATTAGGTTCAATAGGGACACAAATACCTTGCTCATGTTTTCCACACCCTTTTCCATTATAGCCTAATTGTTTTACAAATTCATAGCCTTTTCCATAAAGTCTTTCCATTTCGTGCGGAGTAGGCGGGGATTGATAATCTATCTCATCAAAATTTGTTGTGTATGTTGCATTATTATCCAAATTATATGAGATAGATGTTTCAGATGATTGTTTAGAATTTTGAGTGGACATGATTGTTGGTTGTTTTTTTTTCTCATCTTTCTATTGTGTGAGTATGTATTCACCCATAAACAAGGGTGTGAATTCTAAGGATCCCCAATCATCGCAAAATAATTTAGAGGCCGATTCATTATCGTGTTGTTCAATTTCAAGAGGATCTATATTGGATGTTGGAATTAATGTTTTCAAAGGACTTGTAACCCCTTTTTAAAGGTGCAAGCATCTTTCAGGCTCAGGGTCTATTTCAACTTGATAGATATGATTGTTATGGACATATTTTATGATCACGATGAAGGGTTGAAGCCTTTGCATTCATCTCATGAATCCATAATTGACCTAAAAATAAGATTATACGAAAGATCATAAGGCATGACATGGATAGGAGTTTGCAAAGTAGCCACCCCAACTACAATAGGAAAAGTAATTATCCCAAGTGGTTTCTTTGTTGTATTGTCAAATCCTCGAATGAAGATGGAATCAGGTATTATTTGTGACTTGTCAACATCTAATCAATCAAGGAGAGTCACACTTCACACATTA
>VDFB02139879.1:0-17260 GCA_007258455.2 Sequoia sempervirens | reverse complement strand
ATGAATTGCAAGTAATAGCTGTTACTGAAATTGAAAGCAATTTTCCTAGGACCATCCTGCTTCCATCATGAAGCTGCTTGGGGTGGTTTGAAACTGCATATACCTGGTTTGAATGTTATGTTATTGGTTGGGAAGAGTGTTGTATGCAGGGTTGCTTTAAACTATAAATGCACAATGTGGGATCTAAGTAGATAGGAAATTCATCTGAGGACGTTAGAAGTCTTGGCCCTCGTTGTAAACAATTCATTTATTTCCTCGATGAGTTGACATCATCGTCATCACTTCAATCGTCAGTGGAACTAATTTCAAAGAATAGTTTTTCCTTCTTAAAGGATAGACTACAAGCAAAAGAGAACATGGAACAGAACTCTAAATTGGCTCATATCACTTTTTAATAACGGGATTTACGAGAAGCAGTCAATAATAAAGTGTTTGCACGACTCTGTTATTAAATCTTCTGTTTGAAAATGTTATGCGGGAATTTGTTTAGTTGGGGTGGGACTGGAGAGGGTTTCACTTACCCGCGACTCTCTCAGATTATTAATCAACCCTCTTTTAATTTTGTGCTCGTACACTGCATCTTGATTTATGTTTTATCTTTCTCCTTTATTGATGAATTATCCCGAAAAGAGAGGCGTAGATCTGGATCCATGTAACGTGTTACAGGGCGATCGTAATGTCAACTGGTTAATTACTGTACTCGTACAAGATGTTCTGAAAACAATTGACAAGTCATAAAGTTAGTGATGATAAGGGGTCTAGGTACGTTTATAAATAGCAAGAGGCTCGGCCATTCAGTGCAACAGACGCAGCGCAGCAGCCATGGCTGAGAGCAGAACTATTGCAATGGTCTTCCTTGGAGTTGTACTGTGGATTAGCTTGTGTTTCACAATTGTCCATGCATCTGCCCCCCTCCTCTTTATCAATTTAAAGATCCCCCTCCTCCTCATATTTCACTTCGTCCTACTTACATATACAAGTCTCCACCTCCTCTTACTTACATATATAAGTCTCCTCCCCCTACATATATACACAATTCTCCAACTCCTCCTATTTACTTACACAACTCTCACCCCGCTCCTTACATATATACATAAGTCTCCTCCTCCTCCTATTTACTTACTCAAGTCTCCTCCTCCTCCTCCTTACATATACAAGTCTCCAACTCCCCCCACATATGTACATAAGTCTCCCCCTCCTCCTCCTTACATATACAAGTCTCCACCTCCTCCAGTTTACTTGGACAAGTCTCCACCTCCCCCTACATACATACATAAGTCTCCACCTCCCCCTATTTACTTGCACAAGTCTCCACCTTCTACATACCTACACAAGTCTCCTCCTCCTATTTACTTACACAAGTCTCCACCTCCCCCTACATATGTACATAAGTCTCCTCCTCCTATTTACTTATACAAGTCTCTGTCTCCTCCTACCTATCTACACAAGTCTCCTCCCTCTGCTTATTTGTATAAATCTCCCCCTCCACCTGCATACTTACACAAGTCTCCACATCCCTATGTGCACAAGCACAAATCTCCACCTCCACCCAAAAATATTTTAAAGCGAGGATCACCCTATCATTATAAATACCCACCACCTCCTCACCATGACCACCATTACCATGACTACCACCATCACCACCACCACCACCCGATTCCATCCCCTCCACACCATTCTTACAAGTTCCTGCCTCCACTACACTATACATCTCTGCCATTTCTCACCCACAAATCGCCACCATCCTTCCCAAAAGCTCCTCCACCTCCTCACCATGCTTGATTAAATAGATCACAAATGTCGCATGCCTGAAAATGGGTTGGGCTTAACCAGCACACTCTAAGCATTGATCGCTTAAAGTGGTTGGTGTGGGGCCCTCTTTATTCGTTCCTTTTCTAAACATATGTTTCTTTTCTTGTAAGAAATCCCGTTAACCGCTATAGTAAGCAGTTAGTCACAGTTAGCAGCCTAGCAAATAATCCAAACCAAATTTAAACTCATTGTTCCCGCGCTGGAGAAGACGGGACATGCTTCATCATACCCACGGATGCACATAGTCACAGTCATTGTTAATGAAACTCCAATAAATTTGGATTTCAAATTTGAATATGCAATCTCCTGCCTAATCCACTAAAAGGAGCAACTGGAGGATTTCTTCGACTTGATCAAACATCACAACCATAACAGTTGCAGGATTAAATGGGTCATCCTCAGATTTGTCGACGCTTGGAATGGTATTTGTTACAGATGTAATTTTGCTTCTTTAACTATGCCCTTGTCTACTGTGTTTGAGAACTAGATATAAATGGTCATATGATTTTATCACCATTAGCCATTCCACTAGATTGTATGCCAAGGACTGCCTCTTCTCACCTTTTTTATAAACACTATATGCTTAAGATGTGTAGCAATATCTCACACAAGGTAGAGTTGTGCACACAAAGGATGATAGTGCTCAGGACTTACACTCAACAAAACCCCTTCACTCTCATTATTCCTATAAAAACATGTTTTTACTGTTGTTAAGATCTACAATTTCTGTTAACATTGACTTTGGGTGAATTGGCAGAGAATTTATTAAATAAAATAGTATTTTAAATTGTAAGATTTATGTAAAAATAATATAATATCTAAAATTTTAAATATATTTAAGTACTTTAAAAATAAAATACTAAGTTATATATAATATTTGTTAGACTTAAAAAAATTAAAATAAAATAATTAGAAAAAATATAAAATAATAAAAATAGTAAGGAATTTTTTTTGAAATTATTATGTAATCTTGTAAATAAAAATATAATTCATAAATTATTATATATATTTTAAATATAATATTAAATTCAAGGTATTTATATTGAAATTGTTATTTAGGACAGATAGGTATCTTGATGTTATATCTTTGGACATATTTTATAAAGAAATATTTAATATATCTATATGATTTTGTAAAAAAATAACTAATCTCTCAACACTCTCTACCCAACTACTTTATCCTCTCCTCTAATAAGCCCCCAAAGAAGGTTTATACACACCTAATAAATTTTTGTCATGACTAATTATTATATGGAGGAAGTAAAAGTGCATCAACCTAGTTCATAAATAGGCTTATATAATATATGTTAATATTCTACAAAAGTGAAGTGGAAAGATAATAAACTTGTTAGTACTCACCCCCAATGAAGTTAGGAAAATGAAGTGGAGTCATTTATCATGCTAGAAAAGGATATGTGAGAAAAAGACAATCTAAATTGGGATTATAATCCAATCTTAAGTGTTATTTTGTATTTAATTATTCTATGATTTTGTTTAAGAAATATTAATTAGCACATCTAGTGCAATTGGAGCAATTGATAAATACATTGGGTGTTTATTAGCACTCATAGATTTTAACCTATAAAAATGAAAAAATGATCTTATTTATTGAGAAAATAAACAAGTTGCCATTACTTTATGATTTCCAATTCCAAGAAGGTTATGGAAAGCCATATGCAAGTGATGAATGCAAATAGTAAACCTTTTGTTAGGAATATTCCATCCATAAATATCATGTGTGAAAAGGTTTTAAGTTGCTATTAGTTCCTCAATATAATTGTATTCTTTATAATATGTATTATATCAAAAGGAAGTTTATAGTGGTAGAAAGACAACAACTATCAAGTTTTGATGATGTACATATAAACTAAAATATAACTAACATATATTTAAAAAAATTAGAAATAGAAAATTGATCTGCCAATCATAATCATAAAACAATAATTCAAATAAGATTCAATAAGTATAGATATCTTACAAATTTCCTACATATTATTTTTTATATGATGTGAATAATATTGTAAAATAGTCTATACAAAACAAGTTACTATCCTATCAAATAATCCGTACAAAACAACCAACTTTGAGATCATAATTTCAATCTTTAGAGACAAATGTAATTATAGGATTTTAGTGTCGACATCCCAATGAAATTGATTCAATAATCTAGTCCATATAGTTCAATTTGGTGTTTGATGGCTTAAGAGACCAACATTATTTAAGGGATTCATTATTGGCATCCCAAGAAATATGATTAAGTAATTTTTTTTATATTTGAACAAACTTAACTTGTTGGTATTTCAATCTTGGGTGAATTATATTATATAGAAGAAAACCAACTACATTAGACCTCTTCACACAAATAAGAGATATTTCAAACTTATTATATCTAATGACCTATTACTATTATATGACAAATCTATTAAGCGTAACTTGTATATATTTTTTTTTATAACTTTTATTGAATAAATTATAAGTACTCGTATATTTTGACCTTATAACCAAACTTAAATGGGTATGTACATGATCATAATGGAAAAAACAGGCCCTTAAGTGGCAAAAAAATTAGAAAAATCAGAGTTAGGCAACTTGACGTAAAAATTTGAATAAGTTATCTATATTATTTCAAAAATATGTAAGAACAGAATTTGTAGAAAATTGAATGTAGTTTCTAAACTGCTAAGTTTATTTTTATTTTTTAAAATCTATTTCGTGAAAATTTGAAATTTCAATGTAGTAGTACTTAAATTTTAGGGAAAAAATAAGAAGTAGGTGTCTGTCTGACCACCTAACCACAATAAAATTATAATATTTTTTTATAAGATTTTAGATATAAGTAGAGGAATCGTGTCTCGATGTGATGCATATTTTTTTGTAATTTTTTTCCAAGTAAATAATTAATTATGATTTTTTAATTACAACTTTTAAAAAAATAAAACTTGTATGTTTGACCACCTTAACTTGGTCAAAACTTCATGAAATTCAATTTTATTTTTTAATCCTATAGTATGCAAAGCATAGAATGTGATGCATGTTTTGATTCAAAAAATGTGATACCGTTTGAAAGCTATAGATGTTTTTCAATCAACCTATCAATTAGGGCTTTAGTCATAACAAATGAATAATAATTATTTATTAAATTCAAAGTAAAGCATAATTTATATTGGTGGAAAGTGAGATCTCCTTTAAAAACCCTTTTCATTTCATCAATTTTGGATTAAAAAAGTCATCAGCCATATGGGCCATCATATCACTTATATATTGCCACTTTTTGGCCCATCATGATCCTGTACATAACCAAATTTAATTGATAAAATGATTAAACTTGGAATCAATTGAATTTCATGGTATAACAACATATAATCTCAATCCCTTAGTTTTGAGTATGAGTAAGTTAAAGGTATATCATGGATTTACAAGGTCCTTATGTTTCAATTCTAGTTTAGTCTAGGATAAAATGGACTAAGATATACAAGTGTTGAATTCAATTTTTCTACTAAATACAAAATTTTAGTTAGCGAAAAAATACAAAAAAAATCTCTGCAATGGATGTGGAACTTTAATCTGTTGGATTTTATCTGTTTTTTATTTTATCTTGTTCACCTAAATTTTCTCATAGAGATATTTCGTTTCAAATTTTCTCTAAAATATAGGTTCTTGGTGCGGAAATAGGCATATACAAATTTCTTGTGTTGAACCAACCATTTTGACCTCACTTTTCATCCTATTTGAAATAACATTTCCTTAAGGTTATTTAAAGTTTTGAAATTGATCAACTTGGAAGGTTTGTGAGTTCTAGTGTCAAATAAATAATTTGTAAGCTTCTAATGTAGAACTAGATCTTCCAAGTAACTTAGTTGTGGAAAGAATGCAACAAGCCATCTCCATGACAATTTGATTGAAATATTTTGAAATTTCACCATTTTAGGGTGTATAGGGGGTAGTCAAGTGTTGTTAGATGTCATACTACTTCAAGAATACCAAGAAATATTTGAAGGTCAATCCCCCCTTGATTTGAGCAAAGGAGAGGCCATCTTGTCTGCTAGACAACTCACTCATAGAAGTCTTGAAAGTATGCAAAGGCTTCACTCTTCTTCTTGAGAAAGAGAATCCATGTCTTGCAAGAGAAGTAATCCACAAGTAACTAGAAGTATTGGAAACCTTGAAAGGAAGTAGGAAGGGTTACACATAGATTGATATGTATGACCAAACGATAGTCCTTGGTATAGATGGTACTCGACTTGAACATATCTCAATGTTGTTTAGTTGCAAGACATCCAAGGCATATAGACAAAGAATAGGAAAGTTGAGGAAGTCCCCATACTATAACCTTAGAAGTGAGTTGATACAAGGAGTCAACAAAAGGATTGCCATAGTGATATCATTATATAACGTAGTAGATTTGATTGTAGGGGAAAAGAGAGAAACTACAAGCGATGAGACTAAATCTAGTGAAAATAAATGATCCTTTATGAAAGTGATAGCAATTTTACCATACCTTCTCCAAAGATCAAACAAGATTGGATTCCTTCCTTGACTTGGAACTCCACCTTACACTTATAATTAAAAATTTGACTTACAGATAAGAGATTCGTTGTCAATCCAAGAACATAGAGCACTTTCATGATGGTACAACTTCTTATCCCAAGAGGAATAGTGGCATTTCTAATTCCTCCTATAACATGTACTCCTTATTGCCTATGATCCAAAGTTGATCTTTAGTGGGTCGATCAATCAATGTATCAAATAGCTCTCTATTGTCAATCATATGCCTGTTGGTGCCATAATCAATTAATCAAGCATTACTCATTAGTTGTGAAGTATGGGAGATAAGAAAAACATTCTGATGGGCAATGTAGTTTCTTGTGGGTGATCCCACAATAGTGGTTTACAATTTTTGGCCAAACTAGACACTGAAATAATTTTTTTAACTAAATATTCACATTCGGACACCTATAGCGACTAAACCGTGAGGAATTTGAAGATGATGAAAACTAGAGTCTCGTCACATTTTTTCTGTAGATTCTAAAAATATTTTTTTCAAAATTTTTGGAATAAAATTGCACTTCTTTTTCCATCTCCCATGAAAACTATTTTTTTTAGAAAACAACATTTTTAAAAAGTGACGCACATCGTATAATGCATAACTTTATTTCTATGAAGGATAAAATTCTAATTCTTTCGAATTTAGATTTTTAACTCCGATATCTAGTGCTTCCACTTGGTTAGATAGTCTTTTATTGAATATTTTTTCTTTAATAAAGCTTTGAAGTCAAACCAATTACAATTCAGACATAGCGCGATCGTATAACACGTAACTTTTATTGTATATATCAATTTTTTTTTTTTTTTTAATGTTGGATAAAGGACTCCAATATCTAGTGCACTCATATTTTCAAAAAAAAAAATTGATAATCTGCTATTTTTCCACATGTGTAGAAAAGAGACCTTCATTTTCGATGAAAAACCAATGTTTAATAAAACTAAAAAAACAAATACATAATAAAACCAAAACATATTAAAATTATATTCGTTGGATAGCTCGTTCCAAGGAATACCTGATTCTAGTTGGGTTCGTGAAGTCTCTTCCATTTTCATCCTCAACTCGAGCTTCAAAGGGAAAAAATTATGGTTTTTTGTGCCAGAGAGTAGGGAGGTGGGAAAATGGGGGTTTGTTAGAACTAGGGGGAGTTCTAGCGAACCCCTAGGGGTTTGAGTGAATCAAGGTTCATTCGAACCCCCTTTCAAAAAGGGGTTTTCATTGTTTATTTGGTGGGATGGGGTCCACCTTGCATTTAAATATTTTGCATGAACCAGGGTTCATTCAAACCTTTTTTTGGTTTGCTCAAACCCCAAAAACCAAAATTTTTTGTATAGGGTCATTTTTTGCCACTTTTCCTTCCTCACTCAAATTGTAAACCAATTTTGTGGGTTTACCAAATGTGTATCAAATAGATCCTTATCAGATGTATCATCTTGATATTCCATGAAATATCCTCTATACTTCCTTTGATGAGGTTATCATTTTGATTATTGAGAATCACTATGACCAAATTCCTTCTAGACTAGAATTTCCTTGAGTCAAGGTATTATACCAACATCTATCAATATCATTTGTGTTTGTATTATAGATGTGACACCATCGATTCATCTTTTGAGGATTGTACTATTATTTTGGTTGCTTATGTGGCTACTTTATGGAGGACCCTTTCAAAAAAATTGACCATGTTCTTGTCCCAAGATCAGTGCTTTGTCTTCAAACTCATCTTGCGCTGACTTGATGGCTTGTAACTTCCTTCTAGAGAAAATCCACAAATTTTTCAAATGGCAATACACCTTCTTTTTGATGTTCAACACTTGTCCAAAATTGGAAATGAAGAACTCTCAAAATGATTGGGGCAAGCATTTTGTCCTCCACCTTCTCTTTGAGTGCTATAAGTTATGTTTATAGCTCATATACCTGATGCAAAAACTCCTCTATTTTTTTTCCATCTTTCATAGTGAGTGAATGAAGCTTTGACTAGAGATGGAGGATCTTTATTTGGTTCTTCACCTCATATATGATGGCTAGATTTTCCAAAGCCACCTTTGACATTGTCACATCTCGAACGTGTGATTGAACTTCATTGGAGATGCTGAGTGTGATTGAAATCAAGGCTTTTGCATCTATCTTGTCATACTTCATTTAATCACAAATATTAGTTAAACACTTCATTTCTCCAATAATGATCCCCCATAACTCTTTGAATTTTAGAATCATGTGCATCTTTGTCTTCCACACCACATAATTGAGCACTTTGATGAGGTGATCATCTGAAAGCAGAAACTTTGGTGCTAACATGATGACACCACAAAAAGAAAAAATTTCACAAGATATTTATTAATTTTTTATTTTTTTTACATACACACCTGTTCATAAACAAAAATAAGCTTGAAGAAGAGCTCAATATGTTCATGCAATGAAATGTAGACACTTGTACAAACGTTCTACCTCACATTCATCACTTTCATCATAGCATTCCTCAATCTTGGCATGAACCTTCTTCACTTGGCATCACACATCAAACAAAAAGTACTCTGGTAGCCCTTGCTAAAGAAATTCATCCAATTATAGATTTTTGGTGTTTTGGAGATCATCTAGTAGAGAAAATTAGAAGCTAGTGCTCTTGATGGATTCTTCTCAAGCTCTTAGTTGTTGGTCATCTTCACAGTTTCTAATAACATTGATGGCATCAGCTAGCACAATCAACATTCATCGAAGATTGAAAATTTGCCACTTTTGGGGAACAGACAAGATTGGTTCATAAGCTTCTTTGTAAATTATTTTGGAACTTTCAACAAGTCACTCATCTACAAATGATCTTGATCTTCTATTCAAAAAAATAGTTGTATGTAGAAAACATGAGATATGACTTGGAAAGGCAACCAACTCCTTCACATAGGAATTTTTAAGGCATGCAAATCACCATAGAGATAGGAAAAAAGTGCACTTAGGGCCCAAGAAAAATACACATAAGGGATAAATTCAACATACTCAAACGCATTCCTTCCATCCAAGAGAAAACTAAAAAATTATGGAAAAAAATATGGTTTGGTACCTTTGAAGTTGGCGAAAAGAAATGTCCTTATGCTAAAGACAAGAAAAGATGTATTCCCTTATGTGTCCTTAGAAAATAAATACATCTAACTCAAAGTGTTTTGGTTTCCATGTGCCTTGTACCCACTCAATTTTATCATCTTCAACCTTCTATTCAACTTCCTTCAGTCACATAACCAAGGATACCAACTATTCACCATACGAAAAACAATGAAGCCTCATTTCTCACACTGCTACCTTCATAAGGAATCTCAAACTATACCAACATCAATCTCCTCACATTTAGTTTCTATGAGTAAGAAACTACAATTTTATTTGGATGACTTCTCCCTTTTCTTGGTAGCTCAAATCTATGACTAGACTTAGCAAACTTTGATCTAAAACCATCATTTATAGGCATAGACTCACATCTTCTCTCTTATTTATTTCATTTCCTTTTTTTAAATTATATGCTATCATAGGTGTAGATCTATATCCACTCTAATACCAAATGAAGGATGAAATATGCTTGATTGCTTTATTTGATAAATCACAAACATACTTATACAGAAGGTAATGTAATTATCCCAACAGTAACTATGCAACCATAGTGAAGACTATATAACCATTGTAAAACTAAACGATGTAATAAACAAACAATACTATGCTAACAAAATTTTATTTAGTTTATTCTTCAAATAATTCCTCTTGTTAGTCTATTTATTTCATTATCTTTTCTTGTTTGAATAATTCCTTATTATTTCTATATTTTTCAAATGATAGAGTGGGTTTTAAACTATCAGATTGATTTATGTATTATTCATACTAGATTAAGTGGTTTCTTCCATAGGTGATTCTTTAATGAAAGTACTAGATTCAACTGCAATCTCTTCTTCTTCTAGTAAAAATATTTGTTTTAAAGATTTTAATATGGAGTTAGTACTTCTCAATTACTCATTGATGGGTTTTCCCTTGAATATTTCCTATACTTAGTTGTTTCACTAGTTTCCTTATTAGTTCATTTGATTCCCTTTACCTTAGATGGAGATTCAATATTTTTTTCTAAACTAACTTCTCCCTTTCCTCATCTCTCATTTTATTTTTCTCATTTTATCTTTTAGCCCTAACTTCTTCTATGTCCAAATCCTTATTCTTGATCCTTCAATCTATAATTCCCTTTGTTCACATCAAATATATCTAATTTATTTCACCCAAAATCATCAATAATTAACATAGCTTGAAATCTAATAAGGTCTATGATCTAATGCCACTATGAAATAGTTGAATGCTACCAGGAATGAGACAAGAGTAGATGGGTTGGGCTAAATGCTATGTTTAGTCGGTCATTTAGAAGCTACATAATAAATAGTCACTTATTAATTCTTTCCATTTCTTAAATAAGAATATTATTATGGGTGATCTAACAATAATGGGTTACAGTTTTTGGGCAAACTTGACATAAAAATTAGGATTTTTCACCAGATATCCACTTTCTTACACCTATAGCAGCTAAACCATTAAGAATATGAAGATGAATCAAACTAGTTATTTGTTAGATCTTTTGTGTAGATTCTAATTATATTTTTTAAAAAAAATTAAAAAATAAATTGTGAATCATTTTATGTAATTTTTAATAACTTATTTTTCTACTAATCAACATTTTTAAAAAGTGATGTTTACTTTGGATTGCATAACTTTTTTTATAGAGAGAATACAATTCTAATTTTTAAAACATAGATTTTTCACACCAATATCTAGTGCATGGATATTTTTTCATAATTTTTTGTTACATAATTTTTTTAAAATTAATTTTCCAAGTTAGAGTAATTATAATTTGGACAGAGGTGTACTTCGGCCCACATAACTTTTTTTGTATTCATTTGAATTAGGTTATTATTTTTTTTGTTGGAATAAGGACATCAATACCTAGTGTATTTATGTATTTTTTAGAATTTGTTTCTCTATTTTTCTATTTTTTCGTATGAGTGAAATAAAAAACTTTATGTTCATTAAAAATCCTACATTCACAAGAAATAAAAAATAAATATAATAATCAAATTAAACACATTTAAAATTATATTTTTTGGGAAGCTTATAATAAGGGCTACATGCTTAGAAAACATAAATTTTAAATGAATTCATTTGATCACCCAAAAGGCAAATCAAAAGTGGTTTTTTATCAGCATTTTGATAGGTGTAGAGGAGACTCGATTATAAGTATGGTTTAAATCTAACAAGGTTCTATCCAAGGGGGTTTCATCTAAGGGGGCTTGATCAATCCAACTTTAATTAAAATCATTTAAATGGAACCTTTAAAGTCTCAAATCGTTGTATTTTCTAAAAATATGTGATTTCAGGCAAAAATTAGGATGTCCCAAAAAGTGTAACCCATTATTGTGGCAGCACCCTTATTCTTGTGTTGGACGTCAAGGGTTCTAGACCCAAACTTTCCCATAGATTTGGTGCTATTAACTATTATTCCATTACTTGTCTACAACATATTGTAATACACTTTTCAATAGTTGAAGTTATCTTTATCTATCACGAGGCACTAAGCTAAATATTGTATATGTTCTTGTTTTACAACATTCAAATGGCATTTAAATCTAAAATTTAGAATAACTGCCAATTTATTTCCCTTTTATAGTATATGCCTTTTTATCTAACAAATATTCTTAAATAATTGCACAATGCTTTTATCTTTGAAATAATGCATATTTTATATATATATATATCACTAAAAAATGTATATTAATATATTTGTGGTTATTCATGAGCCACCTTCAATAATAATATACTAAATTCAGAAGTATAATAAAATGTTTTGGAAATTTTGAAAATTGATCATCAATTACATTTTTACAAAGATAAACATAAAATAACAATACTACTATTGAGTTAAAAGTTAATTTTACAACGAATTGTGCAAAATCTTATAAAGCATTGCATTCTCATAACATCCCAAATTTCCTCAAACTATCCTATAGGAACTCACTCCATATAATTATTAATTAAATTTAACGGTAAGTCATTAAGGAGGCTTTATTATAAAATGTAAACCTTAATTTTTCCAACACCCCCCCACAAGGTTTGCATTACAAAAAACAAGAAAAGAAAGAACAAAAATATTACAACATAGACCACCTGCAACAACCCAGCTAGAAATCAACAAAAGCATCTCCATTATGTCTCTATTCTCATCCATAACACCTCAAGTTGCTCATGTCTAGAAAAATGTCCTAGGTATCGAACAATATCTATGAATTAAGACATACTTAGTTATTCACAAGTACATTACACCTCTTTTGAATTGAGGCACACTCAATTATTCACATGAAAAAAACCAATTGATTATGATTGAGACTTACTCCACTATCCAAAATAACATACCTTCCTTTGTGGATTGAGACATAGTCAATTATCCACAAATCATAAAATTGCAAAATTACAAAACAATCAAGTGCCTCCTTACTCTAAGAAGGGATGAACAAAAAAATATTAGTGCTTCCCATGAAAGGTATCATCTCTGAGTGATAAGCCAACTTGAGATGATAATATTCCTACATCCTCTAATATCTGCTTAGTCCTTACCTACTAGAAGTAGCACTACAATCTTCAAAATCTCAATCATCATAAACCAGATTTTTACACATATTTGTAAAGATCATTCTATAATTGGATGTTGGGTTCAACCAAAAATGCATACATATGATAAAATTATCTCTCTAACTAAATATTTAACCTTAAACATCAATATCAATACCCTAACCTTCTTCCTCTCAAGGATAATGTATACATTTAATGTTTCTTGCATAAAATAACTTTTGAATTTTTCATCAAATTTCTTTGTAACAAAAAACCAAACCCTGTTGGAGCTAAAAAATCCACCCTAGAACTTTCACATGCCTCCATTTTTATTTATCATTCCATGTCCATCATAAGCATCATTTCCCTTTATTTTTTACTGTATTTGAGTATGTGTAGGATCATGATGGGTCAAAAAGGGCAATATGATGGGTATGTGGTCAATTTAATTTTTTACTCAAAATTGATGAAAACAAAAGGTTTTAAAGGAGATTCTCATCTATCCACCAATATAAATTATACTTACTTTGAATTTAATAAGTAATTATTATTTATTTTCTATTCAAATTACGCACTAAAGTCTAGGATTGAGCAGTCGATTGAAAATAACTTCTTAACTTTTAAATCCAGATCACATTTTTGAATCCAAAACATGTGTCATATTCCATACTTTCCATACTATAGGATTAAAAAATAAAAATTGAATTTCATGAATTTTTGACCAAGCTAAGGTGGTCGACATATGAGTTTTATATTTTTAAATGTTGTAATAAAAATTCATAATTAATTATTTACTTGGAAAAAATTACAAAAAAATATGCATCGACGTAGACATGAGTCCTCTACTTATATATAAAATATTATAAACAATATTATCATTTTATTGTGGTTAGGTGGTTAAACATCAATATCAATACCTCTAACCTTCTTCCTCTCAAGGATAATGTATACATTTAATGTTTCTTGCATAAAATAACTTTTGAAATTTTCAACAATTTTCTTTGTAACAAAAAATCAAACCCTATTGGAGCTAAAAAATCCACCCTAGTTTTCACATGCCTCCATTTTTATTTATCATTCCATGTCCATCATAAGCATCATTTCCCTTTATTTTTTACTGTATTTGGGTATGTGTAGCATGATGATGGGCCAAAAAGTGGCAATATGATGGGTATGTGACTGACGACTTTTTTTTACTCAAAATTGATGAAACAAGAAGGGTTTTTAAAGGATATTGTTAGCTTTCCACCAATATAAATTATGCTTTACTTTGAATTTAATAAATAATTATTATTCATTTTCTATTTGAATTACGACTAAAGTCTTGATTGATAGGTCGATTGAAAAATAACTCTAATCCTTTAACGGTGATCATTTTGACTAAACATGTGTGTCACATTCCATATTTATATTATAGGATTAAAAAAATAGTAATTGAATTTCATGATCTTGACTATGCCATAGGAAAGCCCCATTAATATGAGCTTTTATATTTTAAATGTTGTAATAAAAATTACATTTATTTCTGAAAATTTGCTAAAAAATATGCATCGATTCAGATTATTTATCCCTCTACTTATATATAAAATATTATAAAACAACATTATCATCTTTATTAGGTTAGGTGAGCAGACGTACCTATCTCTTATTTTTCCTCAAAATTTAAGTATGTTTGATTCCATTGAAATTCTCAAATTTCTCACTAAAGGATTCTATTTTTAAACAAACCTTAGTTTAGAAACTACATTCACAGAAAGAGACTTATTTACATATTTTAAATAATATAGATAACTTATTCAATATTTTACACAGCCTCTAACTCGATTTTTTCTAGCTTGTTAATTTCTAGGTCGATTTTTTCCATGATGATCCTGCATGTGCAAGATCATCATGGAAAAACAAGCCCTTAAGTGGCAAAAAAATAAAAAATAAGAGTTGTGACAACTCTGATGTAAAAATTTGAATAAGCATTCATATTATTTCAAAATATGTAAGAATAGAATCTATAGAAAAATTGAAATTCTAGTTTCTAAAATAGTAGGCTTTTTTTTTTAAATCTATTTTGGTGCAAAAATTAGAAATTCTAACACAATGGTAATTTAAATTTTAGGGAAAAAATAAGTAGGTGCTTCACTGACCACCCTAACCACAATAAAATGTTAATATTTTTTAATAATATTTTAGATATAAGTATAGGACTCATGTCCTGATGTGATGCATAATTTTTGTAATTTTTTTCCAAGTAAATAGTTAATTATGAATTTTTTATTACAACTTTAAAAAAATATAAAACTCATATGTCTAACCACCATAACTTTGGTCAAAACTTCATGAAATTCAATTATTTTTTAATCCTATAGTATATGAAGCATAGAATGTGACACATGTTTTGATTCAAAATGTGATACCATTTGAAAGCTATAGATGTTTTTCAATCAACCTATCAATCAGGACTTTAGTCATAATTCAAATAGAAAATGAATAATAATTATTTATTAAATTCAAAGTAAAGCATAATTTATATTGATGGAAAGTTGAGAATCTCCTGTAAAAACCTTTTTGATTTCATCATTTTTTGGTAAAAAAAAGTCTTTAGCCACATACCCATTATATCACCACTTTTTGGCCCATCATGATCCTGCACATACCCATTTGACATTAAACATAAATTTTTGTACATAGCTCATAAAATAAAGCCTATAACTATCACTTTGAAATAAATCCCCTTCTTAAGGTACTTCCTTGGTAGCACAAGGTATATTGCCTTGACAATGCCATATCAAAGAAAGCTTCACCATAGTCTCCTCAACAAGATCGATAAAAGGATGATGAAAATGTCGATGAGACCCTCATGCTTCAAGATGACATACTTGAATGTCTCTTCAACAACCCAGAGAGAAATATGTCGAAGAGACCTAGATGTTTTGGAGTGAAAAGTTAACTTGTCTCTAATGAGATACAGTAATGTCAATACTATAAAGGATACAAGATCATTTTGCATTCAGGAAACAAAAAAATATCTCTCAGACATCAAGATACTATTATAAAATAAATGGTAAATTACTGGCCGAACATAGTCAAATGAGTACAAAGAAAATCTTGAAGAGACATCAGTGTGAGAGACTGAGGAGTGAAGAAATATTTTCGACACCACAAGAACAAGAAGTTGAAGAGATAGAAGGGCATTGAACAGATATTGATAAAAGTCTCTTTGACTTTCTAACAACAAAAACACAACTCCAAGCATATATTATTGATGAGACTATGGGATATCGAAGAGAGGTAACCATAGGTCTCTCTAACACTTTAAAGAGGCAAAGCGCATCAAAAATAAAAACCCATATCTAGAAGACACAAAAGGGGATATTTGGAAAAACACTATTAAAAGGAAGAACACAGGTATGTTGAGGAGACATAAGCACATTAGAAGGAAACAATCACCAGTATCATTGAAATTTTGATACCAAAGTACAAAGAAGGAAAAAACCTGAAGTACAACTATTGAAGAGACCTTGTGGGATTGAAGAGAGAAACTCAAATGTATCTTCAACATTTTGAAAAGGGATCAAAGGCACATTGAAGAAAGAAAAGGACGTCCTTGACAATGTAATTAAGGTCTCTTCGACATTATGAAATAATGTCTCACCTAGTTGACATGACTAATGAGGTCATCGAAGAGACAACTGCCATTAATATTGCAATTCATTAGAAAAGTGGTGTGAGGACCATTTATAAACCAGAGTTGGTTCAAGCGAGCCAAATCTTGATATATCTAACTCCTAAGAAATCAAAATCACTGCAAATTATGGTTCAATATCGAGGAGGTAGAGTTGGACAACTGCAAGTAGCTCAGAAACCATGGCATTTCTTCAAGTAAGTTTCCTTGGCTCAGAAGAACAAATTCTATAAAATTTTGCTTGAAGTATTGTGCTAGTAAGGCCCTGAAATGGATAAAACCCTAGAAAAACCAAAGGCAAAGAGGCAAAAAACATAGGCTAGGCCATTAAACCAAGAATTAATAGATCAACATCCTAGGTCTGGACCAAAATCTAGGAGAAAAGCTCAATTGAATCCTTAATGTGAAAAAATAGAAGATAAACATAAAAATATCAAAGATGTGTGGACTCCGTAGAGAGGCTACAATCTATTTATATATCATTATAGAAATAAGTACTAACGCAAACCTATCTAAAATCCATAGAACATGAATTTGGAAAATCTTGTGATGCCTAATGTGTTTGTCAATGTGGAACTAGTTAAGGCACTAGCTAAAAACTACAACCCTAA
>VDFB02139877.1:0-25281 GCA_007258455.2 Sequoia sempervirens | reverse complement strand
CAAATGAACAACACTACCAGAGTGACAATGAATACGCATCCTTTTTGAGGATGATGGCTCAACGTAGAGGACTAGGTGCTATCTCTAGTTCAACAATCTCCATTGGTTTAAGGCACAATCAAACCTAGAAATTTAGGTGGAGGCGATGCCTGGTACTTGCAACCTGTAGCAAAATACATGGTCGAGCATGTACATAGACACACAAGAAAACACACCGTGAAGGGAAAATCACGATGTCGCAGGGCACTTGCAAGTGAGTGATGCAACCATGTTCCCCTTCACCAAATACATCAATGCACAATAATCAATTTCTAATCAAAATTATATGAATAATCATCAAATAGACACATGATACTCAATACAAGACTAATCTACATGAACCATTAAATCCATGTACTAAACACAGTATGAGAATAAAACATCAGTGATAAAGTATCATCAACTACATCATAACTATAAATCCATCATCAAACAAAGTATCATAATGTCCAAATACAACCAAGTCACTATCAGAAACAAAAGGAAAACTAAGGGAAACTATAGATACAAGATAGTTAGATCACAAGATAAAAAAACTTCAAAGATTGTGGTTGTAAGGTTAAAATGAGAATGATGGGTTCTTTTATAGAAATTCAATTCAAATGAAGGGGTAGGATTGAGAGATGATGTATGGTGATCAATGGTTGAGATTAATTGAGAGGAAAAGAAATAAGGATGGGAAGAAGGGACTGTGATCTGAGAAATTGGAATAAGAGATAGGGCTTAGCTAGAAAAAGGTAAATTAAATAATTAAAATAATTATTTAATTTAGGGAATGGTGAGATGAATAATTAAATGATAAAAAATATTATTTAATTGTAGAAGAAGAGGTCAAATGCTAAATATTAAATAATTAAAATAATTATTTAATAGAGAGTGAATGAAAATGAAGAATAATTAAATAATAAAACCTATTATTTAATTATAAGGGAGAGGAAAATGATAAAATAATTAAATACACATAATTTATTTAGTTATTGAGGGAAAAAGCTAATGAATAATAAAATAAATAAGAATTTATTTAATTATAGAGGGAAAAAGGATAATTAGTGACAATTTAAATAAATTTTATATTTATTTAAATTAATCAAGGAGGAAAAGGATAAAGTGAATTAATTAAATAATTTAGAATTTTTTAATTAATAGAAGAAAATGAGATTAGGAAATAATTAAAATTATTCAATTATGCTAGGAAGAAGGAAAATTAATGATAAAGTGTTTCTTGCAGGCTTCGGATAATTTTTAGTGTCTACAACACTGGATCCAGGGGGACTGATGTTGCTAAAAAGAGTGCTTGCTATGGTGAATGTCGCTAGAAGAATGGATGAGATGTTGGAAATAATGCGAGAAATGCGAGTCTAAGTACATGTTGTTGAAGAAGATCAACGATGAGGTTTAAACCCTATACATGAGGATGAAAATGATGATGACCTAGAACCTACTTCAAATCAATTTGAAGAAGCACTCTAGAGGAAAAGAAGAAGAAGAATCAAATTAGATGAATATGTTGAAATCTATTTCAAAATTCTATAAGGAACTTAGAATTGAAATTCAAAATTGTACAAGAAATTTAAACTTTGATGAATTAATTGATTGGATCAATAAAATGGAGGAATACTTTGAATATGAAGAAACTAAAGATCTAGAAAGAGTGATATTTACAAAAATAAACTTGAAAGGTCATGCTACTTTATGGTGGAAATAAGTTCAATTAAATAGGAATACAAGAGGAGAGGAGAAAATCATAAAATGGGATAGAATGGTAACAAAACTGAAGAATAAATTTATACATATTGGTTATGAGCTTGAACTATTGAAACAATTGCAGAACCTAATGCAAATGCAAAGATCTATGAAATAATACACTAAAAAATTCTACAAGATGATAATTAGGATTAGACGCAATGAAGCAAGAAAAGAAAATTTAGCAAGGTACATCAATGGACTAAGAACAAACATCCAAGATGAGTTGAGCTAGCAAAAGATGACATTAGTTGAAGAAGCATACCAATTTGCACTAAAAGTGGAGGAGAAGCTAAACAAGAAGTTTGAACAAAGAAAATGAGTGCAAGGGGAAGATTCTAGAGGAGCAAATCACAATCCAAATAATGGATACCCTATGGAGAGTAGAACAAAGATGAAAAACCATGTCACAATGAGGAGAAGGTTTGTAATTTGTATCTTAGAGGAAGAGAAGATATGAGTTTCTAGTGTATTGATAGAGGAGGTCATAATTCATAACACAATGATTGATACCAAAGAGATGAAGGAAGATCTGAGAGGAGATCATTCAAAAAAACCTATTTTAAGTGTGGAGGTGAACTTGGCATACAAAATTTGAATGCCATCAAGGAAGTAACGATAAGACAATTGAGCATACCAGAAAAGTAGCTTATGTGGGTGAAGAAACTACTGAATCCCCTAATTTAGTTGGGAAAAATCAGAAAGGAACATCATTAGTAATGAGAAGATATTTGATGCATGAAGAAGTGACTTAGGAACCACCATAAAGAAAGAGTTTTTTCAATACAAGAGGGTATGTGCAGGATCATCATGGAAAAAAATTCAAAAAATTCAGAGTTAGGAAACTTGACGTAAAAATTTGAATAAGTTATCTATATTATTTCAAAAATGTGTAAGAATAGAATCTGTAGCCAATTGGATGTAGTTTCTAAACTACTAGGTATTTTAAAAACAAGCAAAAATCTATTTGGTGAAAAATTTAAATTTCAATGTAGTGTACTTAAATTTCAGGGAAAAATAAGTAGGTGTCTATCCTGACTCACCCTAACCACAATAAAATGATAATATTTTTTATAAGATTTTAGATATAAGTAGAGGACTCATGCCTCGATGTGATGCAAATTTTTGTAATTTTTTCTAAGTAAATAATTAATTATGAATTTTTATTAGAACTTTTTAAAAATATAAAACTTGTATGTTTGACCAATACTTAACTAGGTCAAAAATTCATGAAATTCAAATTTTCTATTTTTAATCCTATAGTATGAGAAGCATAGAATATGACACCTATTTTGGATTCAAAAAATGTGATACCATTTGAAAGATATAGATGTTTTTCAATCAACCTATCAATTAGGACTTTAGTCATAATTTTAATAAAAAATGAATAATAATTACTTATTAAATTCAAATTAAAGAATAGTTTATATCGGTGGAAAGTTGAGATTCTCCTTTAAAAACCTTTTTCATTTCATCAATTTTGGGTAAAAAAATAGTCATCAACCACATACCCATCATATTGCCACTTTTTGGACTATCATGATCTTGCACATACCCAAGATGTAAATCTAGAGGAAAGATATGTAAAGTTATCATTGCTATTGGTAGCACTGATAATCTAGTTTTAAAAGAGATGGTAACGAAGTTGAATTTGAAGAGATTGAAATATCCAAACCTTTATAAGATGATTGGATTCAGGATCAACATAAGATATTGCTGAATAGGCAATGTTTGGTGAAATTTAATATAGGATCATGAATATAAGGACGAAGTATCATGTGATATTACATCTATGGATGAATTTCATTTATTTCTAGGAAGACCATGGAAATATGATAGGGAAGTACTTCATGATGGAAGAAGGAACACTTGTACTGTGACTTCAAATGGAAATAGAATTAAGTTGATACCTTTGGAGGAAGAAGATAAAAGTGTAGTTTGTAGCATTGTAAGAGTATATGCTTGGTAGATGGAAGAAATTTTATTGATGGATTGAGGCATGAGAACCTATTTTTTGCATTGATTCCAAAGAATACTGACAAACCTAAGGCATACAATTCTACTGTGGAGAATGAAGAGGTAGAAAAATTGTTGACAGAGTATGAAGACATCATATCAAAGAATGTACTAGATGGATTACCACTGGTTTGGAGTATCAATCATCACATAGATTTAATACCTAGAGAAATTTTTCCTAACAAGGGAGCACATAGGATGACACTAGCAAAGAATGCTTAATTGAACCAACAGATAGAAGAGTTGTTGAAGAAAGGATTGATCAAAGAGATCTTAAGCCCATGTGCAATACCTATTGCACTTGCACCAAAGAAAGATGAAGAGTGGAGAATGTGTACAAATTCAATAGAAATCAATAAGATCATTGTCAATTATATATTTCCATTTCCAAGGATGGATGAAAGTATGGATTTTTAAATTGGAGCAAAGGATTTCAAAAGATTGATATAAAGAGTGGATATCATCATATCATGATCAAAGGAGATGAGTGGAAGAATACATTTAAGAATAATGAAGGATTATATGAGTGGTTAGTGATTCTTTTTGGATTGACCAATGCACCTAACACTTTTATGAGGTTGATGAATGAGGTACTAAAGGAATTCTTGGGTAAGTTTGTCATTTTTTATTTGGATGATATTCTATTTTTTAGTAAGACTAGAGAAGAACATTTTTGGCATATCAGACAAGTATTGCAAAGATTGAGAGATGAGAATTTGTCGATTAATTTCAAGAAGTGTAGCTTTATTAAGACATAGTTGGTGTACTTAGGTTTTTTTTATTTCAGCTAAAGGATTGAAGATGGATCTTGAGAAGGTTAGAGAAATATTTGATTGGCCTATAGTGGTAAACATTGGAGAGGTAATATCATTTCATGGATTGTCTAGTTTCTACCAAAAGTTTATTAGAAGCTTTAGTAGAATTTGCACACCTGTGATAGAAAGAATGAGAAGAGGTAAGGACTTTAAATGGACATCTAGAGCACAAAAATGTTATGAACTGTTGAAGAAAAAAGTGACAGAGTAGCTAGTGTTAGCATTACTAGATTTTGATAAAGTATTTCAAGTTGATTGTGATGTAAGTGGGAATGCAATAGAGTAGTGTTGAGTCGAGAAGGGAGACCTACAACTTGTTTTAGTGAGAAATTGAATGATTCTAGAAAAATATATTCAGTTTATGATAAGAAAATATATGCCATAGTTCAAGGCTTGAAGAAGTGGAGACAATATTTATTGCCTAAGGATTTTGTATTATACACTAATCATCAAGCTTTGCAGTATTTGAATATTCAAGGAAATTTGAACTAGAGATAGATGAGATGGGTTGAGTTCTTGAGGAGTTATACATTTGTTGTGAAGCATAGAATTGGCAAGTCAAAGAAAGTTGCATATGCATTGAGCAAGAGGAGGAATTTTTTGATAGAGATGAGGATTGAAGTATTGAGATTTGAAGAACTAAACCACATGTATAAGGATGACCTAGATTTTGCTAAATCTTGGAAATCATGTAAGGAACTAGTAGTGATAGGATAAAGTGAATGGTTTGATTATTTCATTCAAGAAGACATGTTGTTCAAGGGAAATCAGTTGTCTATTTTGAGGAGTTCAATGAGAGAGAATTTGATCAAGAAGAAGCATAGTGGAGGACTAGCAGGAAATTTTGGAGTGGATAGGGTAGTAGATTTTGTGAGTGAACACTATTTTTGGTTGCAAATATATAAGAATGTCAAGAAACATGTTTAGAATTATAGAATTTGTCTAGTAGAAAAAGGGAATAGTTAGATTATTGAATTGTACAAACCTTTTATAGTATCAAAGAGACCTTATGAAGATATAAGCATGGATTTTATATTTGGATTATTGAGAACATATAGAGGGTATGATTTTATAATGGTAGTAGTGGACATGGTTTCTAAAATGGAAAATTTCATTTCTTGCAAGAAGACTGATGATGTTGTGCATGTTCCTAACTTATTTTCCAAGGATATTATGAGAATACATGGATTAACAAGGGGCATAGTTATAGACAGAGAAACCAAGTTTATTGGATACTTTTGGATGACATTGTGGAAGAAGATGGATACAAATCTAAAGTTCAGTTTGGTGTATCCCCATAGGCATATGGATAAATATAAGTTGTAAAAATATGTTTGGGTAACTTATTGAGATGTTTGGTTGGAGACAAAGTAGGAAATTGGGATATGGTTCTACTGCAATAGGAGTTTTCATACAATAATTCAATAAATCATATAATAAGGAAGACACAATTTGAGATAGTGACAGGGACGCATCCCAGAGGAGTTGTAGAGCTAAGTGATATTAGTACCTAAGAATAAGATGAGTGTAGAAGCAAATGTGTTTACAAGATTCATGGACACATTGAATAATCAAGTTAGAAAGTACTTGGAGGATGTGAATAGTAAGTATAACAAGAAGGTAGATAAGAAGAGGATACATAAGGAATTTTATGTTGGAGATAAAGTGATGGTATATCTAAGAAAGGAATGATTTTGAATAGGAACATACAATAAGCTAAAGATGAAGAAATTTGGACCATGTACAGTTCTAAACAAGTTTGATTCCAAAAATGCATATGAAGTGGAGTTATCAAAGACACCTAGTATATCATCTATTTTCAATATTAAAGACATCTATGAGTAGTATGAAGGATATTCAAATATTAGTAGCAATGAAATGGATGTGAAGGAGTAGTTACCACATCAATGACCAGAGGAGATTGAGCAGATTTTGGATACCAAAACTAGAAGAAGTACTAGGAACAAGTAATACAAGGAATACTTCGTGATGTGGATAGGCAAAAAAGTTGAGGACTCATCATGGAATTCTTAGGCTAAGGTGGACCACTTTGGTTTTCCTCTAGCCCATGGAAAGTGAGGGACAGACTTTTTTCCAACCCTGGGTGTCTAATGCAGGAGCATCCTTGGTTGTAAAGGAATCTTGTATAAACCAAAAACATTTCATTTCTTTCATTTCAATCTATATCAATTTCAACATTTCATTTTGCATTTCACTACATTAGTGTTTCTCAACTCATAGAGTAGGATATAGCATCTACACGAAATCATCTACATCATATCCATGTTTTAGGATATTTGCATTTTTTGTAGAAAGATATAGCTCTGAGGATTTCATTGTAATTCACAATCTAAGTATTTGGGGCCATCCTGGTCCATATTTCATATTGTGGACCTAGCTCAGAGTAGTGAAGAGCTTAGTGGAGCATCATATAAGCATTTTTATTCCAATGGGATCTTTCTTTGAGATCCACAATATGTTTTATTTCATGTTATTATCTTTCATATTTTAAGGCTGCCCTACACGCTTGATCATTCATCATGTTTGTAAACCCTTGAGGCCAATGCAAACCAATAATGGAGATAGAGAATCATATTTAAGATCATTTATAATTCATTATAAGTAGTTATCAGTAGAGTTAGTGAGGATTTCATAATTAGAGTTTAGGAATTTCATCTTTACCCTATTGTGAGATTATAATAAGGCCTTTGGCCAATTGTAATGTTGAATACCCTTGCGGTAGGCCTATGAGCCTTGGTTATTCGCCCATGAGGCATATGATCCATGTAAGATTTCCAATTCAATAAAGATCTATATTTTTTTGAATATTTTCTTGTGTTATTTCTACTATGTTGAGTCTAAGTTGCACGATTGAATAGTCCTTTCAAGAACCTCCATCCATGACTACACCAGTGAGTACCAACACTTGCAGAACCTTGAACCGAGCATCCAATTCTCCTTGCATGAGATGAGTACCATGACTTCAGTCCATCAAGAAAAGAAAATATGAGTGGTAAGTTGTAGCACTTGTCATTTATCACTGGTTTATATTTATTTTCCTCTACCTGGTTGAAGATGAGCACAATCTTTGCATCATCATAGCGGTTGTGGAGGTGAAAATACCATAACAAGTTTCTTCTTAGGCAAGCCCCTATATGTCACAACCCTTTCTCCCTTCTCTTATTTGTAGGTGGTAGATCTAAAGTGGATTTTGAAAAAGATTGAAGACATAATTGCAAGATCAACCATTGTAGTCTTCTACTTCAACAAATTAAGACAAGTTGAATTATTCATCAACAAATAATGTTCTAAAGTTGATTCTAGGAAGAAATAACCTACAGATTTTGACCTACTGAGACCTATTCACAGATTCTAAAAAGAAAGATTCCCTAGTCTAGGGCGCCACAGCCCTTGATCAATCAATTTTAGGTCCGATTTGTATAGCAAGTTCCTCTGTCTCAATACTTTTCTTTTTTTTCTTCAATTTTTGTGTTGCAATTCTATGTTTTCCTAAAATCACATCAATTTGTTTCAGATCCATAGTTAACCTAATTTTACATTTACATTATTAGATTAACTCACGTCCTAATCAACCTATACAAACACAAAGAGGACTGAAATCCCAATCTACCATGTTGGCTCTTCCATTGAGGATAGTAGCCAAGTGGTCTTGTGTGACCATTTTTTGTTCCTCTGTAATGTAATGTTGGGAAATGTGTGATTTAGACCCTAGAGCTCTTTTCCCACATCACATATACAAATTTTAGTTTAAATTGATTATACAAATTTTATATAACTACAATAAATTCAATATACACACAAACTGAAATCTCTTGACTTTTTTAGATGGATATATTTTATACGTTTTCTATGAACACATCATCACGTAACACTCCATACCTTACTACACTATAAAATATCTTTTCAACATAATAAAATTAAATCTTTATAGATCAATTTTAGCTTTTTATACCATTAACAAATAACTTTAAAAGTTTGAAACCAAATAATATTGTAACTCGATCCATCATATATTCCACCCTTCTAGGACATCATTTTATTCTGTAGGTAACATATATTATTTTAAATAAGGAAAAGTTGGAGGTTACAGTCTGAATCCGATAAAGTAGTCCGCGGAATATACTAATCCGTCAATTTTTGGTGAGATATCCTTGCCGATGTTAATTGTTGTGAAAGGTATATGGGAATGTAATCTGGGAAAAGAAAATGGTACCTTCTACGATAAGAAAATTCCATTTTTCTATTATTGGGTTCACATGGGCCAGCACAAACATGTCGCCATCGTACCTGCCATTTCTCAGACAATCTTTTATTCCTTTCACCAATGTCCAACCTTTTTCGAGCCCCCCCATTAATGAATGCCCAACAAACTTTGTCCTGATTCTTCAGAGTAACCTAGAATCCTCTATACGAAAGTAAATCAAATTCTCTCTGGTTCACTGATCAGATCGAATCAAGGTTAGCTGATGGCATCTTTAACATAAATATTAAATTGGACATTGTTTCCGGGGTTAATTCTAATATTTATCTTTGTTATTATGCCTCCCATTGGGGATTCCGTATGAGATAAAGAGCTTTGGTTTAATTAGGTCAAGGAGGACAGTTCAAAAGCCTTCATGGGGCGGGGAAAGGTTCAACTGAAAAAGATAGAGAATAGGACCAACAGGCAAGTTACATTCTGTAAGAGAAAAAATGGTTTGTTAAAAAAGGCTTGGGAGCTCTCGGTGTTGTGCGATGCAGAAGTGGCTGTCTTTTTCTTTGCCAACAGTGGGAAGCTCTACGAGTTTGCCAGTCACAGGTATGTTCATAAATTTTACTCTACTTCAAAAACTATACTGTATCTCAGCTGTTATTTCGTATTATCAGTATGGTCATGTTTACTCTGATTGCTTATTCTTATTCATAAAGAGTAGAAGAATAAATAATTGCAAATTATTTAATGGTTTCTGCATTTGGTGTTTTCAGTTGAGCTCACTGAGCAAAAAATATAATAATTTGACAATAAAACTGTAGAAGAAATAATTTGATAATGAAATTCTATGGGATTAGGGTATGGCATGTTAGCAAAATGATATGGCAGACACATCTTGAATGCTTCTGAGTAGGATCTGATCAACATATATATCCCTATTTTGAATCTCTCATCATTCTAGATCCTTTGGGCAATAGTGTTATAAACAGGTTTTTGGAATTAAAAACTCACTGAAAAGAAAGAAAAAGCAATACTCTTTATTGCATTGCAAGATGAAATGCAATGAATCTCTGTCACTTTCCGCCGATGTCTGTACCCTGCGAAAGGCCACAACACGTTTCATTCGATCTTCCACGAGATAGAAACGAACATGTGTATTGCGGTGCCGCAAGTAAAGTATACAAAGATACAAGTAAACTATTGAGAAGCAGAGGGAATGAATCCTAGATCTTCCATTCACTGGCTAGCCAGGCATAGACAAGCACTGTATGTGTACATAGATATTATATTTGATTTTTCTCTGTAGCACAATTTTCAGCATGTGAGCAACCCTCGCATTCCGTGACTATTTGTCAAGACCACTTCTAAACTTTGCAGTCGCTTTTTAGAGGAGTTTCTACCTTTTTCCTTCGGATTTCGTCGGTATTTATTCTTTAGCTAAATTATTAACAGGCATGTTGTTAAGTTGGCTAAGCCACCAGAATTTCGGCAATCATTTAAACGCTATAGCTTTTATTCCATAGTTTTGTACAAAAATCACGAGGATCTATACACACCCAAGGAGCATTTGCTCCGTCCTAAGTAAGCCCGAATACAGAGAGCACAAGATAATTGAAGAAGACTCGAAAACCGTGAGTATTGCTCTTATTTGTGAAGGGGAACATTATTCTACTTCGCTGATAATGCTGCTGGTTTGATATCCTTTCTTGACCTAGGGTATTGCATGTGACTATTGAGGAGCTGGCCGGCAGCTAGAGCAGACATGAGACAGCTCTCCGGCCGTAACTGCAGCTGTCACTATTCTCGCCAAGTTTGTACATTTGTTTGAGAGATGAAGTATTTGTAGAAATAAGACATCACATATGTTTCAAATTGAAAGCATTCGGTAAAACATAGATAGAAACAGAAATAATCAAACAAGAGATACAGACCATTATACAAAATATATATATTAATATTTGAAATGAGATACATTAAATCAATTTTAGCTTCTCAATGTCTGCAGTTTTTCATTACTTCCATTATCTATAAAACAATATGTTTTTCCTCTTACTCCAAACTTCAATATATAGTCAAAAGTAATGCAAATAAAATGTAAATGGTTTTCAATATAATAGACTCAAAATCATGAGCCAAATAGTCTATATTCAAGAGATACCTTATGACATGTTTCTAGGAGTTACAAGCATCTCTCTATAAGCTACAAGACTTATTTCATGAACATGAACATCCAATTTCACTAGAGGACAAGAATAGGCCACTAGAAGACAAAATAACTTCTTACATCCAAAATTTTTACATAGATGCAAATACTTTCTTACACAGGGCTTACAATGCCATAGATGCTTAATACACCACTATAAATAGTGATAGTCTCTTCCACCTTATACCTAGTATGCAAAGATGCTATCATTAGAAAAATTAAGCTTCCCCAATAAATACCACCTAGTAAAGAATATTCTAAGTGCCTAAAAACTAGTATTTAATTATAAAAATATATTTCTCTTTATCTGAGACATCGAAGTTCCCCTTCTATGATTCTTTGAGACACAAAATATATCCAATGGTTCAAAAATAAAAGTTGAAATACATAGCCATAAAATTTTAAGATTAATACCAATCATAGCATTCTGCCACTTCATATTCACATTGCAATCACATAATTAAAAAAATGAAATAAATTAAATTAGATATAATGAGAGGCAAGATGCATGTCATCCCTACAAACAAAGAAATTCTTTATGCTCACTAGCGTATTGAGAATATTTGCAATATTATTTGAAGTGCCGATTTTATTTAACATGACCCTTACCACCCTCAACCATTTATATAAAAAAAAAAATACTAGACATCAAATTCTTTGTGCAAGCATCATACATTATAATTTTAACCAAACAAATGGTACTTTAACTATCACGTGTAATCCTCAACTATTTACACTAAAAACTAGTAACTCAACATAATATTTCTAACCACACTATCTCTTTACAAGCATGTGTTGCAACCCTATACTCTATCTTTGTAGTGAAAAATGTAGCAAAATTTTGGCATTTTCTCATCCAACTAACAACTCCTTCAAACAAAGTAAAAATAGTTTTTTTGTGGGCCTTTTGCAATCAAGATCTCTAGCCCAATATGAATCAAAAGACCCCTACAAATTAGTTATCATACCCACATCATTAGATAAAAACAATGATAAAAGATACAATGGTTATAAGTCCTACATAGATATCTAAAAACCCTTTTACATAAGCCTAATGTTCTTTACAAATATTTTCCATAAACCTACTAAGAATTCCAGTTGTTCAGAAAATATTAGGTATTGTGCAAATCATTGCATACATCAAGATTCCTACAACATTGGAATATGGGATTTTATACATCTCTTCTATTTCACCATAAATTTTAGGACTTTTATCAAGATATAGACTAGTTCTAACTAGAATATAGTACAAAATAGTTTACAATCATGCATAACAAAAAGCTTCAAAATAGTATCAACATACTCCCTTTTGTTTACCCATAATTTACTATTAACTTGATGCCTATTCATTTCTACACCAAGGAAATTTTTTTCAACACCAAAATATTTCATATTAAAGGTACTAGATAGTTTTGTTGGAGTGTTTTAGATTTGTTACATTTACGGCTTTCACTATTTCTAGGATATAGGGTTTTCAATATTTATAGCTTATGGTGTTTTGAATTTTATTAATGCATTGATAAAATCTAACAATTAAAACCCTAATTCTAGCTCTATATGTCTAGTACTTAGTTATATTATTGTATTTTCCTCCTATTTTCATGTTCATTGGTTTTCCCTATTACATCCCTTAAAATATACCAGTTGGTAGACTTGTAAGTCATATTGTTACTAGCCCATTTTATTTTAGCAATAATTTTTTTCCTATGCTCACTTTAATATATTATTTTATGAGACCAGGGTTATGTTTAACTTGTGTCTTCCACACATATCCTACATGTTTTCTATCCATTGTATCATCTCATGATTTTCTTTCGATGCCTTTTTACTAAAGCAACAAATGCATGAAATTTTGTCATATATAATCAAGATATGGGCCATACATGATAGCTTGTATAATTTTAGGTAATGCTTTTCTAAAGTTGATGTATTATTATTTGTCCAATATTTATTATGTATATGCTCAATCAAACTATTTTATTGTTATTTTCCACTTGTAATCTTGTTGGTTGCTTCCTATTGCATCTTTTAAGTCCTTAATGTCGTAGTTTTGTATGTGGGTCCTTTTTCCATTACTACAATGCATGATGTATTTATATTTAATAATACTTGATGTTATGGCCTTTGGCTTGGAGATGGAATCTACATTGTTGAATAAGTGGTAGAATCACCCACCATGGGGGGCCACCCACCCACCCCACTATAGTTGCTTCAGTAGATGCCTAAGGAAACAGGTGGGCCCCCCCCCACTTCAATAGATTAGGTAGCATGGAGGTTTCTTCAATGTCATTGAATTGCTATGCTTCTCCATTTGCTTTCTCTTCTAGATACACTCCTCCATTCATTGCTTGTTCTTCTAGCTACGCCTAAAGAAAGTATAGGCTATTTATCTCTATTCGCTTTCAATCACTAGGCTCGAACAGGGAATAGGGCACCGTAGTGGTACTAGCCCATGCAAAGAAAGATCAATCATACATGGCATTATAGTGGTATCGATGGTATGCCCGGGTGGAGAGGGAATAGTGGGGCCATCTCCCAACCAATTCTAATCAACTTTCACACTAAACCAATCAACATCGTAGCAACTAAAATAGGGGGTGTGGGGGTTTGACTAAACCAACCAGCATCATAGCAACTATAATAGGGGGTTGGGGGGCTCCACTAAACCAATCAACATACCATGGATCTACACTGATGCCCCAAGCAAACCCATCATTCTAGATCTTCTTTACTATACTAGTTTTCCACTTTTGTACAACACACCTTTCTCTCTACCGAGTGGACTCACTTCTTACACACCGATTTCAGGCCAACAGGATCACTGGAGCCACTTCAGGTTCTCTCTAGTTGAGGTAGGTAGGCCATGCCACCCACTCATGGATCTCAATCACTAGGTCAACCAATCTGTCTATGGTGCCCAATCTATCTGTTGTCTCATGACTTCAAGGCCCACTATAACCAGGGGTGGGTGGGAGGTATAGATGGGGTTGGGAATATCCTTCCCACTGCCATCATTCTACCCCATTGAGAGTATAGAATCCCCACCTCTACAAAACTTCTTAATTTCCCTTGTTCCCATCTCTTCCATGATTCCTACCTAGCAGTACTATCTATCAGACTGGTTCCAAGACTTGCTTCGCCACATGCAAGTTTAGAAAGGTTGCTGGGATGCTGGGGTGGGAATGTTACGTATAGATTGGCAAGTTGCCTCCTCACCTCATTATATTATATACATAACATGCTTTCGATGAACCACTCTTCCCTTTTCTTTGGGTGGGTAGCCCACCCCAACATATTGATTATTCGATGGTACCCACCCCCAACTATGGGTGGGAGGGAACTGAACTATAGTTCTGAGTGTTCATGAGGACAAAATGTTAGATCAATATGCATAACTATTGTGCTTCTACTAGGTATTGTTTTGTTCGTGGGGGTTGGGGGGTAGAGCAATTGGGTCTCCCGATGACAGGGATTGGACTTAACGAAACATATGACGTATATAGATATGGAGACACCATCCCTAGACATAGTGACCTGAAATGATGATGGATAGATTTACTTTCCTAGGTAGGGGTGAGTTGGATATTGAAAGTGAAGTTCTTCTTTTCCCCCCAAAGAACCATTGGAGTGGGACGATATCTGATCAGGTTGTATCTACCTGAATGAGGTATGTCTATATATTTCATCTCATCATTTCCTATTTCTTAGGAGTACTATTTCTCCCACTACCTATGGAGGGAGGCAACATGAAACATTAGGAGAGACAACCTAGTGGCCGACAAAGGATCATATATAGGGGCTTGTATATTGAATCTTCTCGGCTTGCTTTGGAACACTAGCCAATGCCAACTTTGAATCTCCTAAGATTTTCTCTGTCTATCGAAACTCATTCATTGGAAAAAATGTCCCACCCAACTTTATTGTGAGTGAACTTATCCTTCCCTAAAGAAACAATAGGCCAGGAGAGGCTTGACTGGAGAGCGGCATGTTTTGATCGGAGGATGTTTAGTGGTCATTGTCCATCCCTCCCTATCCTAAGTTTGAGTTGATGTCCACCAATGGAAGCTAAGTGAGAAAGCAGGAGGTGAGACAATGAATTGATTGCTAGGGGTGTAGAGGAATTGAACTCAGAGAAAGTGGGGAGATCCTAGCATAAGTAGTCATCATTTCCAATGGTCGAGGAGACATCTTCAAGGAGTCACAGTGGGGGTCGACCACCACTTTTGATGCAGTGAGAGCTAAAGGGAAAGTCTCCTTATGTCATTTCATTGCCTTTCCAATGACATATACTAAACCAGGGGGGGCACGATAAAGTGGCCAATAAAAATCTATATTGCCCCTCACCTTATCCTAGCATAAATTCTAGCTCTTACTCTAATAGGTTAATTAATCCTGAATTAATTGACTTATTAATTACTCCCACCCAATGTAGTTCTCTTCCCACCCACCCAACAATAGAAGGAAGGGTGGCCCCCCCACTTCAGCAGGTAGGTGGGCCCGGTAGATAACGTTTAGATGAAAACTAGGGTGCTTGGCAATATAGATTTTTGGAAGGGTCTGTTGCTTCCTGGAGGAACTAAACTAAACTAAATGCCCCCTGATGAAACTGGGGTTGGTGGGAGGGGTGGGGGGGGAAATATATAGGTGAGGTAGATTATATTGTTGAAGTCAGGTTTCTTTAATGCCATTTTTGGGGTTGGGTGGGTGGTAATATTGGGGTTGGGTGGGGGGTCTAGTTGGGACTGGGTGGGGGGTCTAGTTGGGAATTATAGATTTCTATAGTGATAGTAGGGCCATACCTAGGCAACCCCTCCTATTGCTAGTATTCATATCCATAGGAGTATTGATAGCCCTATGGGAGTGGAGTAGTCAGCTTGATAGGATTCTGCTCCATAGGAGTTCAACCATTTGTCTGGGCCCAATAGGATAGGTTAGTGCATTCCTTTCCATGTGATGTTTTCCCCTTCTATGCCCTAATATTTATAAGGGGAATTGGGAGTCTAGGGTTTCTCCGTGTGGGTAACATTTCCCAAGGAGATTCCTCCCTATGTAGCAAGGCTCTCTTCTTTCCTGGTCCCTATTAGTCAGAGTATTGGGCTTGTTTGTCTTTGGATTGTTTCATTGTGTAGGTTCTGCTCTTCTAGGTTGGTATCTACTCCTAGGAATAGGAGTGTCATTGGTAGCCCTACGGGGGCATAGTAGTTTGATCATATTGCTATGCCCTTCCCTATTCTCCTCCTCTTTCTCCTCTTCTTTTTTCTCCTCATCCTCCTCGGCCTGGGGTGGGAGGGTGGATGATAGTGGAAGGAAGACATAGTAGAGGCCTAGGAGCATATCTTTGTCTCCTAGGTGTCCTACCTCCATACCTGAGAAGTTGTTATCCTGGGTGCCTTACCTCCATACCCAAGAGGTTGTTGGCATAGTATAGAGGTTCTGGCCTCCTTCCTCTGGTTTCGTTTATCTATCTAGGGTTCTCTCCTTATGTTGTACTCCTCATTAGTAGAGTCCTCCTTGGGTCCCCTACCACCATACTTGGTTAGGCACTCCTTGGGGCCTATGGCTAGAGGTCCCCCACCCCATTATGGAGTAGGGGGATATGTCTCATCTATTTGCGTTGCTTTCCTCCCATCTTTCTACATTGCTTTCCACATGACCTACTATCAACTATTATAAAGGGGTGGGGGGAAGCCCCATCGTAGAATTATCGCTTCAATAATAGCAGTCAATTGGACACCCACCTATCGCTATCTATCTGTGGTCGACCCTTCATTAAACTGGTTCCCGATGAACTTCCCTTGAAGAGTCAATCATCAGGCATCCATCGCACTAATGCATGCATTTGATGAATTGTATCGATCCATCATCGGACATCCATCAATTCAGTTACATCAGTCATATTATGTATCTAATTCAAATAGCGGCAAGTAGGAATTCTAAGAAATAGAAAGAATTTGAAGGAACTCCCTCACCTGATGCTTAATCATCCCAGGTGGGAGGGGAAATTGCTAAACTCTTCTGAAATTTTATAGTTCAGGTGAAGGAAACATTCATCATCACTCCATAGAATAGTAGGGGCAGTTCCTTCAGAACTATACTATGGAATGGGTAGGGGGTCAATTATAGTGCCCAGGGTGCCTAAAGAAATAATAGGCCAATAGTTTGGAAAGTGTCATTGCTTATTCTAAACGTAACACGCTTAGGACTGTAAGTGACCAAATAGGGAACCCCTACCATTATATAGGCAGAAAATGGCCCTATGTTTCTTATGGCAATCTCCACTTAATTCCCCCCACCCAAAATCAATCTTGTGTGTGGTCAGGGTGGGAGGGATATTATCCATGGAGGTAGATAACTATAGAGAGGGGGGGTGAGGGGTAAAGTTACCCACCCATCATAACTTCAAATTTAGACCTTCCTCACACACTTAAGATATATGAGAATTTAAAAAAAAAAAAATTCCATGAGTGACCTAAACTATCAAAGAACATGAAATAAAAAGGTGATGTTATGTTCTAACTTGTTAATTATACCAATAATTGCAATATTCCTGTTGACGTAAAAATTTGACAAGGTAATAGTGTCTTATGGGAAACTCAGTTTATAAGGGACCTTTTGTGCTAAACTAAGTGACCTCAAGATTTTTAGAGAAGCCAACTTCTTCAATAATGGGGGTTTGGAAAGGAAAAAGTAACTAGATATAATAAAATAAAGTCTAACCTAAGGAAATATGCCATGACTTAATAATGCGCATGAAAAATCACAGATCTAAGGGCCTGATTGGTATTTGTAGTTTTCTAGAAGAGCGAAAACTAAAAAATATAGCACAGACAATTCATTCATTGACATAAAATAACATTGCATACATTCCTACTTCCAAGAAGAGTCATTAGACATGATCTAGACTAGTAAACTTGCATTCAATATCTATAGAAGTTATCAAATGAAATTTCTAGACAATAAAACCATAATTTATAGTTTAATCAAATAGCATGAAGAATAGAAAGGTTGAAAAATTAGCACGGTCTGAAAATCTTTTGTAATAAAATAAAATAGTTAAAAAGGGTCTGGCATATTTTCCTAAAACCAGTGTTTCTTCAAAATTCTAGACCCTTTTCTCACAATAGAGAAAACTACATATAGCAAAAAAAATGCCCACCGCTTCGAAGAGCAGCAATAGAAAATATTTCGCTATCCCTTCGAAATGATGTAGAAATAAGAATATTCCTGAAGCCATTGCAATAGAAAGGATTCGAAACCAAGCATCTGGTCAATCTAGGCACAGGTGCATCTTCTGCAAATGATGGCAGTGGTCTCGACAAGGCTAATCAGACCAATGTCACCCTCCTATGCAAATGATTATGACATGCAGTGGCCAATCGCAACATTTGTTTCATCTAGTTAATCACCCGAATACAAGATCCACTGACTAGGCACATGGTAGCATTTTGTTGCCCGTGTGAACCTTTATCTCTCGCTACTGAAGACTTGCACCAAGGCTACACGTGTTGAATGGGAAGAGAACTATCCAATAGTGGAGGAAACGATCATCGCCCAGGCACAAAAGAGATGTGTGGCACCATTTCACTCCCTGTGTTCATTACTTCATCTCCACGCTGAAATATTTACGAAGAGTAGACACGTAGCAAGAGTACACCGCAGACAACAATTGTGGGGCCCGCCAAATTCTTGGGAGTAGGAGCTTTGTGGCACTCGAGTAGAGCCCGATGAGGAAGAAAAAAAGAATGATAAAAAATAGTGTGCAATTATGACATGTGGAAGTATAGCGGGGATTCCCGAGATGCAAAAGGAACAGAAACCTGCAGGATGCACAGAGCAGACACGTGGAGGGGAAAAGAAAACTTTTGATAAAAGGCTAAGCTAATTCCCTGTGATGCATAGGTAAATATAGAGAGGAAAATACACCCAAAGGGAGCTCATTAAATTCTTATTAACAACTTTTGGTGACTACCAGGGGTGTCTCGCTTGAGGAAAGAAGAACCCAAAATCTCTCTGGTTTACAAACTAGAGCGCCATTTCATTAGATAATGGAGTCAAAGATTGGAAAGAGCCACTTCCAAAGGCGACCATTCATCCTCAGATGGCCTTACCATGTTGCACAAATTCTCTTGTGCTCCGCTTAGATCAATAGTTTCTTTATGAGGCAGTGGATTAGGTAAACCAACCCCTATTTCACAATGAAACAGTAGCTGTGCAAGTAGATGAATAACACCCTCAATTTTGGTTGTAGTGGGAGGATGACTAAAATTCCTGAAAGCATCTGGATCATTTTCCCTGTCATCTATTTTTTCTGCAGCTTGCTCATTCATAGCAATAGAGCCATTTTCAAGGAATGAGGATGGCAAACCCATCCTGTTTAACTTCAAGAAACTCTCCCATATGTTGTACAGTGTCTTGCTTAGAGTAGCCACGACTACTTTAGTGCACTGGAAGGTAGAGTGGCAATGGATAAACTTATTTTCCATCTGAGCAACATCCCGATCTTCAATTCTTGCCTTGGCAAGGTTTTCATTAGAGACCGAGTATAGCTCAATGAGTAGATCTTTTGCTTCTGGAACCTTCTCCAAGATAAACCGTTGGAACTAATCAATCATATCATGAGCCTCCTGGCTCAGCTTTGATTCCTTGGTGATGAATCAGAGGGTGGGCTACAGTGCTAGGAAAAAAGTTTTAATCTTTTCCCTAGTGAGAAATGTACAACTGCCTAACCAACAAAATAATTTCTGGCTATGTAGGAGAAGATAGGAGAGATCTTTTAAGAGAAGTGATCTCTATGTCTTTTTAGTTAATGGCTTTAGCCAACTCTACCCTTTTCTTTTTCTCAGACGCTTGTTGCTCCATAGAGCTTCTCATTTATTTATTCCAATTCTCCTTGGCTCGAGAGTGATTTGCTAATTGCATGTCTAGAGAGGACTGTCTTGAAGCTCTTCTTCTAATTGAGCTTTTAGGCCCTTAAACTCAACATTTTTTTCTTGTATTTTCTCTTCATATTGAGCTTGTTGGTGTTCCAAAGCTTCATTCCTCTATGCCACTCCTTGACTATACTCAAGGTGAAGTCTTTCCAACTCTTCATTCTTTAGCTACAAATTCTACTTTGCTTCCTGATTCTTAGCATGCAGGTCTTTTACCATGGCAAGGTCGATAGTCTGAATCTTTGCAAGCTCACCCTAAAGTATGTTCTTCTCATCCTCTACTGCCAGTGCCCTTCAGCCATATGTGCAACATCTGCCTCCAAGGATTTTTCTTTTTTTCCAAAAAACTAACTCTTTCCCTTACTACTTTAAGCTAGTCATCCTTCTTTAGTCAGGCCAGCTTAAGAAAAGCCGAGGTGACTCACCCATTGTGTTTCCTCCATAATCTCAACCTATTCCTATACGGGCCACCTTCATGTCAAGCCCCACCACATATATTTCATATAATCTTCTTGGTGCATCTCCAGGCTTGGTTACTCGGGTACATGGTTGCAAAATTCACTGCCTATTCATCATAAAGAGTTCCAGATTTTGGCCCAACAAAGCATTGCCATTCTTTCCCTTTGTGCTTTTGTGCATTATAATTTGCACATGCTCTTTTGCAATCAATTTGTGCCAATTCAGCTGGAATACAAACTAGTCCGGCCAGAAAGGAGCACCGTATAGGGCATATGGATAGTAACTGATAGGTGCAGTATTTCTTTTCTAGAGAGTGACAGCTTGTGGGGAGAAGTGGGGCACATTCCAAAGCTTGGTTTGAGGACCAAACATAAGGGCTGGCTACTTTCCACACCAATTGGTGAATCAACAAGAGGATCGAAATAAGTGTCAGGAATGGTGGAGTTGTTATTGTGGGAGTCACTTCACAGATGGAAGAGGATCTACAACAATAGCGTATTAGCGTGCCCGCAGAGGGCACACCTTGAAAGGAGGCAAGGAGAGCCCGAGTGGCGAGCTAGTGTATGGCTTGCAAAGGAGTAAATCCGTGGAGTCATCTCAGGAGAATTGAGGAAACCTCCCCATGTGTTGGACTGAAAAGGGAAATAGAGGACCAAGACTCATGGCAGGATTGTCAGCCGAGGCAAGAGGAAGATACCAAGGAATGAGAAGTATGGGGAAGAAGGAGCAATCTAATCTATTGACTAGTCAATGGCAGCCCCGAATCCTTAGCTACCTTGGCCTCGTGCCCCTCAATTAGTCAGAAGCACTGCTTCGCTGGTTCTCATGAACCTTCTCCGATAATGGTCTCTATACATTGCCGTTTTGCAAGCGGGGTCTCCTAAGCTTCGACAATTATTGTTGTTTGTTGCTGTGGTACCCTGGCTGCCTTAGTGGCCCAAGTGAGTGTATGTGAAGCCCTTGATACATTAAAATGCACACTACATAGGCTGTTGTCTTAGAACTCCTTCTCCTTCTTGGCATGGAGGATGTAGAATTTGACGCCTCCTCTTCCTGGGCTTGACTCATCCTCGGTCATCGCCTTATTGAATAAGTAAATCACACAAGGATGTTGAACAAATCATATTCAAAACTATTAGGTAATGATGTCAAGTAGGCAATATTAGATATCAATTTCTTGATAACAATATTTCTAGTGATACAAAAAAAATCACAATGATTAGATCAACAAGAATGTAGGGGAATAATCCTCATCATAAGGCATCAAATCAACAAAGAGAAGAATAGAGTATTATGCCTAAGTAATTTGTTAATGGGATTTTGATCATTTTTAAATGATACATTTAATATAGTGCACACTCAGAACTTCACAAGTACATATTTTGTTTCAATATCACAATCATACAAATTTTATATTTTAGCCAGAATTAAAATTGAGAAAATTGAAGGTACTTGAATTAAATTGAACTATTGAGCTGAAAATTGATGCCAGCTTTGGATTCCAAGTTACAATTCCCATTTTCCCATAAACACAATATAGCAATTCTTCGACAACCTTCCATCCACAATAAAGCCTCCAAAAGAAAATCTCCAATCCTAGAAGAAAACCTTCTAGTGTTAAGAAATCTTTTACAGGAAGGACAAACAAGATTAGTTATCAGATAACATGCAAAATCCCCTTTTCTTTTTGGCCCATTAACTAATTTATTTACTTTCCCTTAATTCCCATTACCACATGCTCTTTTAGTACTTTAATTATTTTCTTTAAATCTCCCCACTACATCAAATACCACTTATTAAATTATTATTTTAGAATTTAACATACTTTAATATTTGCACACAATAAATCAAAAAATTAAAATATTAATTTAATCCTTCATTTCAAATTCTTTTGCACAATACATTTATTTTAATATTTCTATATTAAATCATAATTTCAATTTATTTAAACAAAATAAAACCTTAATAGTATTTTATTTTATCCATACATGAATTATATAAAACTTTTATTTTATCTATGAAAAGACTTTTAACGTAATAACTTTGTTTTAATATGATACTCAATCAAAGCACAAAATAACTAAGTTAATTTAAATGTACAAAATATCGAGTAATACCTTATCTCATGTCAAAGATAAAAAATAATACCACGACACAAGACACAAATGAACAACACTACCAGAGTGACAATGAATACGCATCCTTTTTGAGGATGATGGCTCAACGTAGAGGACTAGGTGCTATCTCTAGTTCAACAATCTCCATTGGTTTAAGGCACAATCAAACCTAGAAATTTAGGTGGAGGCGATGCCTGGTACTTGCAACCTGTAGCAAAATACATGGTCGAGCATGTACATAGACACACAAGAAAACACACCGTGAAGGGAAAATCACGATGTCGCAGGGCACTTGCAAGTGAGTGATGCAACCATGTTCCCCTTCACCAAATACATCAATGCACAATAATCAATTTCTAATCAAAATTATATGAATAATCATCAAATAGACACATGATACTCAATACAAGACTAATCTACATGAACCATTAAATCCATGTACTAAACACAGTATGAGAATAAAACATCAGTGATAAAGTATCATCAACTACATCATAACTATAAATCCATCATCAAACAAAGTATCATAATGTCCAAATACAACCAAGTCACTATCAGAAACAAAAGGAAAACTAAGGGAAACTATAGATACAAGATAGTTAGATCACAAGATAAAAAAACTTCAAAGATTGTGGTTGTAAGGTTAAAATGAGAATGATGGGTTCTTTTATAGAAATTCAATTCAAATGAAGGGGTAGGATTGAGAGATGATGTATGGTGATCAATGGTTGAGATTAATTGAGAGGAAAAGAAATAAGGATGGGAAGAAGGGACTGTGATCTGAGAAATTGGAATAAGAGATAGGGCTTAGCTAGAAAAAGGTAAATTAAATAATTAAAATAATTATTTAATTTAGGGAATGGTGAGATGAATAATTAAATGATAAAAAATATTATTTAATTGTAGAAGAAGAGGTCAAATGCTAAATATTAAATAATTAAAATAATTATTTAATAGAGAGTGAATGAAAATGAAGAATAATTAAATAATAAAACCTATTATTTAATTATAAGGGAGAGGAAAATGATAAAATAATTAAATACACATAATTTATTTAGTTATTGAGGGAAAAAGCTAATGAATAATAAAATAAATAAGAATTTATTTAATTATAGAGGGAAAAAGGATAATTAGTGACAATTTAAATAAATTTTATATTTATTTAAATTAATCAAGGAGGAAAAGGATAAAGTGAATTAATTAAATAATTTAGAATTTTTTAATTAATAGAAGAAAATGAGATTAGGAAATAATTAAAATTATTCAATTATGCTAGGAAGAAGGAAACTAATGATAAAGTGTTTCTTGTAGGCTTAGGATAATTTTTAGTGTCTATAACACTAGATCCATGGGACTGACATGCCATGCCAAAAAGAGGCTTTTCATATAAAGGAATGTCACTAGAAGAATGGATGAGATGTTGGAAAGATGCAAGCAATGCAAGTCTACACATGTTGTTGAAGAAGATCAACGGGGTGGGGTTTAAACCCTATATATGAGATGAAAATGATGATGACTTAGAACCTTCAAATCAATTTGAAGAAGACCGGCAAAGAAGATGAAGAAGAAATTAGATGAATATGTTGAAATCTATTTCAAAAATTTTGTATGAAACTTAGAGTTAAATTCAAAATCAGGCCAAGAAATTTAACTTTTGATGAATTAATTGATTGGATCAATAAAATGGAGGAATACTTTCACATGAAGTAAACCAAAGATCTAGAAAAGATGAGATTTGCATAAAACAAACTTGAAAGGTCATGCCACTTTTATGGTGGAAGCCAAGTTCACCAAATAGGAATAGAAGAGGAGAGGAGAAAATCATAAAATGGGATGTAATGGTAACAAACCAAGAATAAATTTATACTTATTGGTTATGAGCTTGAGCATTGAAAAGATTGCAGAACCTAATGCAAATGCAAAGATCTATGAAAGAATACACTAAAAAATTTTACAAGATGATAATTAGGATTTAGACACAACAGCTGAGAAAAGAAAATTTAGCATACATCAATGGACTAAGAACAAACATCCAAGATGAGTTGAGCTAGCAAAAGATGACATTAGTTGAAGAAGCATACCAATTTGCACTAAAAGTGGAGGAGAAGCTAAACAAGAAGTTTGAACAAAGAAAATGAGTGCAAGGGGAAGATTCTAGAGGAGCAAATCACAATCCAAATAATGGATACCCTATGGAGAGTAGAACAAAGATGAAAAACCATGTCACAATGAGGAGAAGGTTTGTAATTTGTATCTTAGAGGAAGAGAAGATATGAGTTTCTAGTGTATTGATAGAGGAGGTCATAATTCATAACACAATGATTGATACCAAAGAGATGAAGGAAGATCTGAGAGGAGATCATTCAAAAAAACCTATTTTAAGTGTGGAGGTGAACTTGGCATACAAAATTTGAATGCCATCAAGGAAGTAACGATAAGACAATTGAGCATACCAGAAAAGTAGCTTATGTGGGTGAAGAAACTACTGAATCCCCTAATTTAGTTGGGAAAAATCAGAAAGGAACATCATTAGTAATGAGAAGATATTTGATGCATGAAGAAGTGACTTAGGAACCACCATAAAGAAAGAGTTTTTTCAATACAAGAGGGTATGTGCAGGATCATCATGGAAAAAAATTCAAAAAATTCAGAGTTAGGAAACTTGACGTAAAAATTTGAATAAGTTATCTATATTATTTCAAAAATGTGTAAGAATAGAATCTGTAGCCAATTGGATGTAGTTTCT
>VDFB02139876.1:0-12561 GCA_007258455.2 Sequoia sempervirens | reverse complement strand
GGTTGGAGGATTGAGGGATTAGGGTTGAGCAATTAGGGCTAAGTGTTTAAGGTTTGAGGTTAGAGCGATTAGTGTTTAAGGTATAGGATTGAGGGTTTTGATCACATATCTCTAAAGATCCATATTGGATCCCACTTTTACATTTGTCATCCCCTAGATGCTTAACCCACTCTTTGAAGGCTATAACCTATGATCTTCTATCACAAATCATGACATATTATCTACTTTTAATTATAATCCTTCTTTATTCAAGTATTTTAAGTATCATAATTGATATTTGTAATTGTAATCCTTCTAAATATTGAAGACCTAACAATGTATCACCTTTACTTATACCCAAGTGTAGTTAAATGGTGTGTTCTTAGTTTTTCTTGTTCTAAATATTCAAGTCCTAACAATGTATCACATTTGGCGCTCACCAAATTTTGCAAGCGCCAAATGCTCATTTTTCAAAAATGGTAAAAAAGGAGTTGACCCATGATTCAGGCTCACAATTCTCTATTTTTGTCTAGTTTTGCGCGTTATCCAACTCAGAAATTCCTTTTTATGTAGTTGGCTTTTTGTACCAAATTATGCTTGATCCATCACCTTTTTAGCACCAATTTGAATGCTAGACAATGTAGAAGAAGACAATTTTAAGTTTCTACATCATTTTTCATTATCTCGGGTAATATATTCATTTTGGTACAATTGAAATGTTTATATTGAGTTTTTTTGTTTAGTTTTGACAATATAAACCATTCCTTTCATGATTTTATTAATCATAATAGTTTTACATACAATTCAACATTGAATTAAATGGAAGTTGCATAAAAAAGTTTAATTTTTAGGAGTTTGAAGAAAAAATGAAAAATATGACATAATTTAGATGAATTCATGTAAACTTATATAGAGGATATCAACTTAACACAAACTTGCTTATGAATTCCATTTGCATTGCTTATAGTAGTCCATTTCCATCATGGCTAGTGGAATTCACTATTTTTCATTTTAGCTAGATGTTTATATTGAGATTTTTTGTTTTTTTTTTACAATATAGACCATTCATTTGATGATTTTATTAAGATTCTCCATTGTTATACATAGAACTCAACATTGAATTAGATGGAGGTTGCATATAAAAGTTTATTTTTTATGATTTTGAAGAAAAAAATTTAAAAACATGACATAATAGATGAATTCATGTAAACTTATATAGAGGATTTGAAAAAATGCCTCAAGGAAATTCCTCAAACCAATGTGGTCTCATGGAATGCAATGAAAAGAAAATACAATTAGCAGTTGCTCTTAGTTATTAGTTATGCAATGTGAAGTAATGCATAAGAGTTGCACTTAGGTTGACTTTCAAAAACATTAGATTGTAATTAAAATTTTGTCATCTATAAACATCTAGTTACATTGGTTATGCAATGTGAAGTAATGCTTTGAGTTTTCAAGATGTGCAATGCAATGTAATCACTATTCTTTGAAATAGCTTGAAGTCAGTATCTGTTAAGCCTTCTTATGTTTGCACAACTAAAACCAAAGAATATTGTCCTTATAATCATGATTGTCAAATTTTTCAAACTCCAAACTTTGTCATACTACAGCCATAATGACTTTGCATTTTCTCTTCACTTTGTTGTCAAAGACTGCCCTTTAGAGTTGACTCTTGTTTTGTATTTGATTTGACTATATCCTTCCTTTGTGGAATTGTTGCATACTGATATGAAGACTATGACTCCCTAGACATGACTGTCATGATATGACTGTGCCTCATTTTTTCACCATTTCCTTCATTACTATGCTCATAGGACTGCCCTCATTTGAAGTCTTCTCCTTTAACATTGATTGTATCATGCTTTCTTTCTCAAGTAGTAACTTTCACAGAATTTCAAAGTAGCAGCAAACTCAATATAGGCTGCTACATAGCAATTTTCCAATCAGGTACATGTAGATTACCTTATCTTTCCCTCTTTCATCTATTGTGACACTTTATGAAACCTTTCTTGAAGCTAATATTAAACCATTTGAAGTTCCAAGCATGTCTTTGTTAAATTTTGGTGGCTATGTTGATACTTTTCTATCAACATTTGACTTCTATGAATGCCAACCTTCATTTATTTGGCACTGTGATCCCCTTTTACTTTTGAAAACACTTGACATCATACCATTTTATGGTGCCGAGAACCTTGCTATTCTTTATTGATAAAATCTTTGATTATCCACTCTATGAAATAACAGTCCTTTCATATATGAAGACTATTCTTTACCATTTAATTCATTATTACAAACTCTTGCACAGTTCGCTACCTTTGAAAACCTTGAACTCTACCCTTTGTGTGACTCTCAATCTTGCAAGATACACATTGTTAATACCTTCATTTGAATTGGATTATTCATCTACCCTTTATTATGATGTGGTTGTTATTGTCTTCAAGTCTTCATTGCTTGATTATACAATGTGGCACTATCATACTTTCTTCAGTATTTAAGTCTGCCATTATATGCATTATAATTGTCCTCTTTATGAGAATAAAAGACTTATGAAAAAATTATTTAAATCAAACATTTAAATAATTGTCTGAGACCTATGGAAATATGGATTACAATCTCATGGAATACATGACAACAAATGCAATTGACAACTGCTCCTAGTTCATTGACATGGTATGTGAAGTAATTGCATAGCTACACTTAATAGGTTGACTTAAAAAAAAAAAGATTACAATTGAAATTTTGTCATCTATTAGTGCATCTAGTTATTAGTTATTCAATGTGAAGTAATGCTATGAGTTTGAAATCTATGAGAAATGTAATGCAATCAACAATATGAATAAATATGTTTGATAAAATGCTTTGGTAGACATGTATGCAAAATGTTGTAGTATAACCATGGCAGTTTGTGCTAATTGAAAAAATGCCTCAAAGAAATACGGTCTCATGGTGATGCATGACAAGAAAATACAAAATGTGGCAGCATAGACAAGGAAATTACTAGTTTGAAAAAATGTCTCAAAGAAATGTGGTCTCATGGAATGCATAAGTTTGAATAAAATTAGATTGTAATTGAAATTTTATCATAGATAGCAGTAGATCTAGAACTATTAGCTTTGCAGCATGAAGTAATGCTTTTCTAGTTAGAAAGATGTGCAATGCAATGTAATTAGTGATACGAATAAGTTTCATAAAATGAATTGGTAGACATTTATGTAAAATGTTATGGCTATGGTTAGTGAGCATTACTTTTGTTCTTTGTGTGTTTGTGAACATGTAGCATTCAACATCATGCTGAGGAAATGAGCAAAGCCTCTAACACTGGATGAACATATAGCTAAAAATGCAAGGAGAAGAAAACAAAAATGCAAGTTCGTGAAGAAAATAAATTGTAGCCCATAGAGGAAGAAATTCCCATGCAATCTAAGAGAGATGTTGAATTGGTAGCACAAAGCAAATAGATGTAAAAAAATTGTGCAAGGAGAGAAATTAATTCCGATGTTGGGGGAACATCGTCAACCATAAGTGAAGTTCAATGCACACCATCTACAATATCTCATGTTCAAAGTACATCAAAATTCCCATCTCTAGTTGAAGACACACCATTGACAACATGTGGTTTTGAAAGTACATCAACAAACACATCTCTACTTGAAGGCACTCCACATACCACTACTCAAGTTGGAGGTACAACATTGTTTACATGTCAATCTCAATGAATGCCATTGATTTCACCTTTGATTGAAGGTACGCCATCTATCTCCGATGTTGTTGACATTCTTAATGTTGACACAACTTTACCTTTGAGAACTCCTCCTAGAGTTTTGCATAGAAAACCTAAATATTTGATTGATATTGATGCCAATATTTTGAAATGAATGGTTGATAAGATTCCAAAATGTACATGCCAAATATATGCGAAGAGGATATGGAGTTCATTTTTTGAGAAGCTAAGTGAGGCTACAAGATGTCAACTATTTGTTGAAATGATGAGACAACTCAATTTTAGGCCCACCATGAAGATTCTTGGGCTAAGAACATTGGAAGAATCAAGTGAGAAATTCATTGTAAAGAATCTAATGAGTGTGTATGAGAGCGTTGATTCTACCTCACGCATGAAAGATAGTTGTGCCACACAATGTGTGATGACAACAACATTGTTAAGAATTCAAACCATGAATAAGATAAACCTTTCAAAGATGAGTAAATCTTTGAAAATAAGTAGATCATCTCTAATGAGAGCCAAAATTAGCCTATCATTTTATTATGCTTCCCAAAATTCCTTGAAATGAGTAATATATTTTTTTACAGGTCTCCTCTACTCAACTAGATTAAAACTGGTTCACTAAATTTTCCTAGCATGACATACTCACTTGGAAATGGTTTTCCCACAAGTGCAGTTGGAAGGGGTTTTCTCATAAGTGTAGTTTGAGTTTGTCGTCTCATAAGTGCAATTAGAAGTGTTTTTCTTGCAAGTGCACTTGGAAGTGGTTTTCCCACGTGTAGTTGAAAGGGGTTTTTCCACAATTAAACTTGGAATTGGTTTTTTTGCATGTGTAGTTGGAAGTCATTTTCCTACAAGTGCACTTGAAAGTTGACTTTCCCACATGTACAATTGGAAGTTATTTTATTGCAAGTGCACTTGAAATTAGTTTTCTTGTAAGTGTAATTAGAAGTCATTCTCTTGTAAGTGGACTTGGAAGTGGTTTTCCCATAGGTGTAGTTGCAAGTGGTTTTCTTGTAAGATACAATTGGAGCCCAAAAACTCACCACCTTTTCCATTTGCATTTTTCCATGTACATCTTTCAATTACACTTTTCCATCTACACTTTCCCTTTGTAGTTTTTCATTTGCACTTTTCCATATACACATTTCCATCTACACATATATAAAGGCAACTAATATATTAAATAATATAATATATATAATAAAAAATAATACTAGTGTTATTTATTAATAAATAACAATAAAGTTGTCGACTTTTCTAATGGTTTGCAAACTACTTTTTGAACTAGGTTTCAAAATTATCTCTTTTTTCCAATACCCAACAAAGGTAAAACCACAATCTTAACCACTCAATAAATATTAACCAAATTAACATTTGATTTGACTTCAACACAATTTTAACCATTCCATGAATATGATAAATTTTGTGACATTTTCCTAACATTTCCAACTACTAACTTGCTCTTCATATGTTATATTATGCAATATACATTATATTATATCTATATTATTTATTATATTATATATTATTATATGATATATGATTATTTATATGTTATATCTATATTATTTATTATTCTTTATATATTATATATGTATTATTTATTATTTATATTATTACAATATATTTATAGTAGGGAAAACCCTCAATTGTTGTTTTTTCTTTATTTCCTCTTCTATCATTACTATTCACTATTTTATGTCATGGCTCTCTCTCTTTGCGTCTCTATGTAGTTGACCGTTAGTTTGAAATACATGATGTTTATCCCAACCGATTGATACTACTACACCAACCATTACTATTATTACTACACTACTATAAAGCCAGGTACTCACCACTAATAACAATTTTTAAATTATATGATATATTTATTTATATTAGTTATTATTTATGCCATGATAACTTTGGCTTTCTGTGTCTATGCAGCTGATCACTATTTTGCAATACACAATGTTGTTTATCCCATCAAATTGATACTACTACACCAGCCATTACTATTATTACTATACTACTATAAAAAATATAAATGTTAAAATCAATATTATTATTGTTTTCTATAAAATAATTTTATAAATATTTTACTAAAATAATGTAAGATGTGAAAGTCTTAGAAAATTAGGTCTAGTTTCACAAACGAAAACTCTATAGAAAAATGTACAGGTTATCCAAAAGCCTCAAATCTTGTAAATTAACGCAGATCTGATAAACCAAATAGTACAGAATACTGCAGGGTACTCACACAATTAACGGTTTAAAATATCATATCATTTAAAGAAAGCATTAAATTGTAAGAGCCAAAAGGTCAGAACAGGAGGAGCAGGTATATCAGTCGCCCGGCTTTGACCCCATTCAGAACAAATTTCCAAGTTTCTTTTACTCTGCCCCTCTTAATTGTCCCTGTTCCATCTCTGAGGAGTGATAAACTATTATTTGTATTCGACTTTATTTACAGAATGCCTTGGCTTCTTTCGAGCTTTTCAAGCTCGCTGGTTGGATACAGAAAAGGTGACTTCTATGTTCTTACAGCGAAATTTAACTGCCAGTCAACCAGAAGAAACACTATTACAATGACTGGTAGTTCAGTTATTATTAATTGTTGTCAGACAATACAAATAAATGTATCTGCCCTTCGTCGATTGATAAATGGTAGGAAGAGCCGTCTCATGGGTTTGGGTATATAGTTTCTGTACGCAGAGCTTAATCATCCAGTGAACTTTAATTTACATTTAACGCGTTTGCAATGGTGAGATATCCTCTCCGTGATATTTTACCGTTGTGCTCAAGGTTTTGGGTGCTATATGCTGGATCACGCCACTTCTTTGAATTTGCAATTAGGGTGTCTCAACGTCCCGCTTCTGTCAATGACTTGGTGGGCATCATCAGATCTCGTCCTCCTGGGCATGAAAATGAAAGTGGATATCTCTATGGCTTCTATACTTATATGCTGTAAGCTAAATTTGCTTTATGATACAGATATTGATTATATAGATAAGCATGTTGTACAGAGCTACCAAGTTCTTCGTAGCAATAGTAGTTCTGTTCATGCTACTATTGGTTTCTTACAACTATAGTATTTGTATGTCGGTTTCTGCAAAATTTCATGTTATGTTGAGTTTTTCCTCTGGGGATTACAAAGTCACATCTTATCGGTGTCGACTCATAGAATAACATTCAATGACTTCAATTTTGAGGCTTTTGTGGGTAGACATATAGTAAGATATATGTGGATACAACCATGTAATGGAAGAGGAAAACGTGTAATGATTTCAATATTGAGATTTTTTAGATATAAAATAATGTAATGTTTAAGTGATCTGAGATTTCCACAATCTATAATGAATGTAAAGATATATTGTTTTTGGATTTGATTGTGTGCAAATTTTTCTCATTTTAAGCAAACATTTAAGATCACACTCCGTGATCCATTGTCAAGATAAAGAGTTGAGAAAAAAAAAAATAGCAAAATATATACAGTAGATTATATTCAAGATAAAAAATTATTCTAGAAGATAATAAGCTACCAGCAAGGAAATTTGAGGGCTGTGCAACAAATTTTAATATACAATTGAGGATGATATCATTTATGGGGTTGCAACTGTCCGTACTTTAAAAATTATGATTGACAAGAGGCAACCTGTTAGGTAGATATTTAAAAGGTGTATCAGATATTGGACTAACTGGTATGACCGTATCTAAACAAGACGATGAAAAATTAGGTGTAAGTAATACTTACATCTTCTTTTCTCCTTTAAAAATCTCAATGCGATACGTCTCTTTCCCAAAGAAGTTATTGACCCGTGACGACTAGATAGAGATTACTGGAAGGTTCATATGTTCATAGTTTATTCCCATTTTGGAATAGAAGGAAGGAAAAGTTCAACATGGTTACTCGGTTGACAACAGCTTAACTTTGACGTATGCTTTGTCACCATGCAGAAATATAAATTTAATAAGGTTCGATTCTTTCTATTAGGTTGTGCAGAAATTCATATGTAATGGCGATACTAATTTTTTAAGTGGTAAAATAAGGTTTGAACGATAGAAGTGTAAGTCTTTTCCAAATATGTATATTTTTTTCACTATTTTGTTTGTTAATTCATTAAAAATTAAGTTTGTTCAAGTAGCTTGTTTTTTCTATATTTTATGTTTTTAAATATAATTTGTGATTTTCATTTATTAATATAATCAAAATTTTATATAGTTAAACAGTGAGTTATTAAATTTTATTTTTCAGGAATATGACAAAAGAAATGGAGTCAAAAGTAGGAATCAAACACAAAATCCATTCAACAACAAAAGTCAATTGTTAGGAAAGATTATTATAAATTCTTTGATTCAAAAGAGTACCCCAGATCATTGATTCCATCTCACAAATAATTGTTTTTTATTCCAACAGACAAGTCATTGTAACAAGAATAACATGGGCCTCCATTTGCTTATTAGAATAGTGTCCTATAAAAGTAGAAAAGAAGAAATGAACCAAATCTTTATTATCTCAGCTCACTCCACTAATTTTATAGCTCCCGAGTTGCCTCTATAGGATACATCATAAATGATTCTTAGAAAAACTAGGGTATGAGGAGACCATTTACTAATCCTATTCACTATTTTAGAATCATTCAACCAAAACACATTCAAAATAAAAGAAGATGTAGAAGAGGATAAACCTAGAATACAAGAAATTTGAGAATCAAAAGGGGTAAGGACTTCTTCAAGGGAACACTTAACAATAATAGTTTCTTGAACTAAAATCTTTATCTTCTACCAAACTTGAAAGAGAACACTTTAATGATCTTGAAAATTTTTGTGATCTCTATCAAAAAATTTGAAGAATAAAAATAGGACATAAATCCCAAGTAACAACCAAAAGAAACACTATTGTAGGTGGACAACCAATACTAGCCTAAAATTCAACTAATGAAGAAGTTTGAATTATAGTCTTATTCCATATTCTCCACCACAAGTTAGAAATTTCTTCAATTACTTCATTATGGTCAAGCTTAATCTATTCATTTTGCATCTTTTCGAGAGTTAATTCATGTTTAGATCATGGAATGGTTTGTTTTGTGGGGTTGGTGTGGTATTTTTTGGAGGCCATGTGGATTTTTCTTCTTTTATCTTTATTGATAGCTATGCTTATTTGGAAGTGTTTAAGTTGTAAATAGATATATAAATTCTCATTTTTCAATATAATTTTATCCCTTTTACCTAAAATATATAATTTATTTATTTTTTATTTGAAGAAAAGAGGAATGTTATGATCAATAATTTGAGAAAACAAAATAAATTATCTCTTAATATTTTTATGCATCATTAAGCCAAGTATTTAATTGACTTCTAAAGTTTCTATTATTATTTTTTTCCTTTTGTAATGTTCATGTGTAGTTTTTTGGAAATTTAATGCACAAGATGGCACATTAAACTAGTGGCCAACTGATCAAAGTAGTATTTTTTATATTCAAAGCATGGGAAGGGCCCCTAAACCCAAAATTTTAAGTAAAACAAGAAGAAAAAAATAAAACTAGTTCGATCATCCATAACCCAAGAAAAGAAGGCATGCAAACCTCATACACAGACCCAAAAAGAGTAAGTGTAGGCACATTGGCCTGAATGACTAAAAAACAACAGAGACAACAAAACAAAAACTATACATTTTAGAGGAGGAAATGAACTCCTAATTTGTCTTTAGTAGGTCCATGAATGCCCTCCATTCCTTCACACTGACACAATCTAAAACTGAGGTCCTTTGAGTCGTATCTTCCAAGTCTTGCCCATTTTCCCTCTTAGTTTTTCTTATTTTTGATTTACCAAACATTGATCCAAAATTAGCATGTTGCATGATCCCATCCACTATGGTAGTGATGTTTCCAAAAGCTTCTTCAAGGGTCGCGATCTTGTTTCTTATGTTCTCACCATCACCTTGAAGCTTCTCTTTCAGGGAACAACTAGGTCTTTCCTATGCTTTATCCTCCACATTTTGGTTGAGGTCATTGTGTATACCCTTTACATTAAATTCTATTTCCTTGCTCTCAGTTCATTAAGGTTTTCTTTTCCCACATCCTCCTCCCAATCAGGTTCTTTGAAATCCTCTTTATTCTTTTCACCTGAGAATTCCTCTTCACCACTATTCTCCTTCCCCTCCTCAACATTGAATTCTTCTTCTTTGTACTCCACTTCAATATTATCCTTACTATCTTCCTCACACTCAAAGAGAAAATCATCATCTGATTCAATTAGATTCTTGTCATCAAGCTCTAATATTTTCCCTTTACTCTTCTAGCTTGCATTAGCTAGTCTAGCAGAGTGTCTTTCATCAAACCTACTACTATTCAAACCAACCTAGTAGGGCTTTAGGTCATCCCCAATTTCAATAGTTATAGAGCCAAAGGGCTCCACCTTCTACTTTTTCACACTCTTAAGAGGTAGTGGGGAAATATTTTATGAGGGGTGGTAGACTCTGTGACAAACCAAGAATAGGGATTTAGGGATGTGTTGGCAGGGGAAAGCCCCTTTCTAGATTTTGGATTAGAGCTCAAAGGGAGGACTTTAAGGGGAGACTGTGGGTGATTTTTAAGGAGATTTAAATCCACAAGAGTAGCTATGGGAGTAGGGTTTGAATGGGGAGTAGCATCACACATAAATTTATAGAGGGCATAAATTAAGCCTTGATATAGGGGCAAAGAGGATCCTTTAGCAATACAGGTAGTAAGGGAAGAAAGCAACAAAAAAGGCACATTGATCCATTCTTTATGAAAAACATGATTTAACAAATGAAAATGATAACCATGTATTGTAGCATATCTTCCCTCAAGGGTGAAATACCAAATTAATTGAATGCTTACTAGGCTGTAAGTGGGAGGTAGTTTCATCTAGTCGTAAATATTCTACAAATGAACAAGATTCTCACCATCCTTAAAGAATTTATCTTTGAATTTATGGTACTTCTCATTGCAAGTATTCACAACCTTGAGACCTTTGGATTGGAGGCTTGTGGCTTTAGTAATTAGGCTAGCAATATCTTTAATTTGGATACCATCGTTGATGACTTTTTATGCATTCTAGGAGTTCTAGAATTTGGATGTTAGGTTATTGTGATCCCCTGTATAGCTTAGAAGAAAGAAAAATTCTATAATTTATTTGAGTGAGATGTAAGATAGAGGTTCAAACCTTTTCCTTGGGCCCTCACTTTAGCAGTAGAGCAATGACACAGAGGTAGATGTTAAACCTTTGAAAAAAGATTAGAATAGCTAGTGGGAGGGATGGGGTTTGAAATGAATGAAGAAATCTTGAAGAAAGAGAAACCAAAATAAGGGGATGAGATATCACTAGTGTCAAGATTATGGGAAATTATTGCAAGTGATTCCACTTGTCAAGAGTACTATACTTAAAGCTCAAAAGAATGAAGTGGAGAGGATCCTCTATTGAATGTACACCAAATACTGAGGGGGGATGAATCAGTATTCTACTAACACATTAATTGGTAACCATCCAATTATCAACACACATCTAGCTGCAATTGTAAACCAAAACATAAAAGGAATCATAACACATTGACACCAGGATTTTTACATGGAAAACCCAAAGTGGGAAAAACCATAGTGAGGATTAACTCACAATATGTTATAACTGGTTACAAGATATTATAGGGCTCACTACCATAACACACTTCCCTTGAAAGGCTCACAATGTAAAGTGAATACAAAATGGCTTACCACCAAGATACAAAGAGTATGGCTCACTACCAAAAGATGAACTATATGAGTACACCTTCAAAGTGTTGAGATCAGTTCTAGTTAAGCTCTAAAAAACCAAAATCCTACTCTGGTTGCAAGTATACAACAACTAGCAATACCTTTGCATGACAACACTTGTCACATAACTTGCATCATTGTTCACAATACTTTCTCATCCTTTTTGTTCATTCATACTTGTATTCATCGATATGTTCCACACACATGCACATATATAGCTACATCTTTATACATCAATTAGGTCAGCCTAATTGGATGTGAACATACATAATTCAAAATGACTTGTCGACCCAATTCAAAAATTATTTTTGGCGCACAAAACAAAACATATCAAACACAAATTAGGTTGGTTTGGACCTAGTAAGGAACAATGTAAACATTCATAAGATAAGAAGTTCTTAACCCTATCTATCAAAAGAATGTTGAACTTTTGTAATTTAGATATCTTAGTCAGATCAACCAAAGTTGTTGAAAGCTCGTTTATAGTTGTAACTGACACTCCTGTGCAACATATCAAAAGATCATAGAATTACCTTTTATTGAGATATTTTTCTAATCAAAATACTATATTAGTATAGATACATAGTTTACTTAGCTAGTTACCAACCAATGTTGGCATCAATGGAAACAAACCTAGAGGTCACCTTCTTTATTCTTCCAACAATCTCCTCCTTTTTCATTGATGGCAACATGTGCCAACAATGAGACTTTCTTCAAAACAAAATATTGTGCAACGATAATACACTCAACTCCCCCTTTCATATATACAAGAACACCAAAGTACACAAAGCACCAAACTCTAACACACTCTTCTTTATACAAAATCTTCCTTTATACAAAATCTTCTCCCCCTTTGACATCAAGGACAAAGGACTCAAAAGAGTAAAAAAAAAAATCATTCAGGAATTGGGGGCACCTTGCAACTCCTTAAGAATGGCTTCCCAAGCTGAATTTCCATCATCCCAAACTCCTTTTTCTCTAGTAATACTTTTGTGTAGAGATTCTAGTTCCGTTGGGAATTCTTCTCCTTCTTCTGAAGTGGATGGAATTAAGTTCATCTTCTCAAGTTTTCTTGCTTCTATCAATGCACTTGATATAGAGACATTT
>VDFB02139875.1:0-62283 GCA_007258455.2 Sequoia sempervirens | reverse complement strand
TGAAGGAACACTCTGAATTGCACACTTACTAAAAATAGTAAGTTGTCGGAATCTGATGGAATTTTGATGAGAGCTTGTTGGAAGCATACTGACATCAATGCCAATCTCTGTTTTCAATTTATTCACTTCATTTAACCACAAATTGGCTGGAAAGTACAAACCCTAATTCTATGGACTTGGCCAAATTTCACGTTTAAGCTCACAGGCGGGCACATCCCCGGAAAGGCAGACAGCGGAAAGAGACAAAAAGAGAGAGAGAAGAGACAAAACAAAGCCAAAATACCAGAATGGAGCAAAAATTAGGGGGTCCCCATCTTGAATGGGGCGATGTGTGAAAAGGTCACAACAAGACCAATCTAGAAATTTTTTGCTTTTTGCTTTTTGCATTTTTCAGCTTTTTTGAAAGTTGACCTAGGATTGGGTCCATCAAGTCATGGTAACAACGCCTCTATCTTCAGAATAAAAAATCTGTGCCTGCAAGTACAAAAAGCAAGAGAAAATCTCCAGGCGATGGTTTTCTTCCAGATGATCCAGATGAAAGCAAGAAATTCATCCAAATGTTAGGAAGAGTAAGCATGGCATAAGCATCACCAAGTTCGCCTAGACATGAAGAATGGATGGCAAAAGAAAGACAAAGTCCGCCATGCATATGGTCTAGCGCATGGTGAAGTCCGCCTAGAAGAAAATGGAGGTGGCAAGCACATGATAAAGTCCGCCCTAGCCTACTATGGAGATGGCTAAGCAACTGCCAAGTTCGCCTGTTGATGTGTTTTTCATGACTGCACCAACACAGAATAAAGTTCACCAACGGCTACTCTATCCTCTCTTGAACAAAATCTCTTGCATGTTAAGATTGCTAGAAAGATCATGCATTCAACTCCAAGGTTCCTTCATGCAGTGGATAGTCTCAGTTGGCTCGATGTGATTTGCTGGTATTTCAAGGGGACTTACAAAATTGTTCAATAACGGAGAAAGGAATTTGAATGCTCGAAAGGTATTGTCTATAAAACTCTTGTTTCCTAAACTAACCAGAAAGTACTGAATTAAAATGGGTGCAAGGTTTAGAAAGCCTAAATTCTATCCTAAGTGCGGGATATGGAGGTCAACTTCAGCAAACTTCAACAGGACTTCGCTTTGCCTCGTGTCGGACAGCTTCCGCGGAGTCGGTACAATCTTCAAGGGAGGTGACTAAAGATATTCAAACCACCACTTGACATGAAGATACCATCACAACGACGCATACCATCATTCAAACTGTGATTGAAGTTAGGTCCACAATGTTGCTAGTTGACCACACAAGGCGAACACACCATCAGTGAGCCCGCTAGTGGTATGGATAAGCGAAGCTCGCTTAGATCAAACACCACATTCCATTATTACTATCTACTTGCATGAAATGAAATTTACTCTACTTTAAGCTACTACTCGAATTAGAAGGACGAAGAAACCTTGCTAGCTACTCACAACAAAAGACGAGATCATCATCAATGAAAACCCATTTTATTGAGAGAGTGTTCACAACAATTTCTTACAAAGTTTTCAAAGGAAAAACTTTCCTCCTTCAAACTATCCTACCAATCTATGCTACACTATTAGTCTCTTTACTATTCTATGATCCTAATCTAATGAGGTACAAATGAGGGGGGATGCCCCTTTTATAGTTGGCTCCACCCAATAGACTCCGCTTAGTTCACTACAATGAAGGGCTCAAATTGAGCCACATAAACCCTAACCCTAAAACCGTAATGTCCCCATTTTGGCCATACGCTGCTTGGTTTTCCTATTCCCGAAATCCATAGGCTACCGCATGTGTGAATTTAGGGTTTCCACTTTCATTAAGTCTTGCTTCCAACTTGGTTCTGCTTTCTATTGGTTTTGGGGTAAACTTACTATTTTTGGCAGTGGTTATTTTTAGTAAGTCTAATTTTGGAAGTGGCATCATCAGCAGTTCAACTCAAGTCATCTTGTTATCCATCAGTTTCCGTTTGGCTTTGGGTTTGGTTTTCTTCATGAGTTGAGTTTATACTTAGTCAAATTTCATGTTTCTCAGTTGTACCCCACACCTAAGAGTAATAACTTCATGTTGTTTTAAAAGAGGGGCCATTAAGGGGGTCAATTGTGCATTTAATGATTTATTAAATGCTTTATTGTTGCAAAGTGAAGTTGGACACCTAAAGGAGGTTGAGTAATATTTTATTATTTCAAAAAAAGTAAAAGGAAAAAAGGTGGTTGCCCCTTTGAAGTTGGAAGTGATTCAACTTCTTGGAATTTGAAGAGTTCTGTTGCTTCATTTGCCAACCAAAAGCTTATATATTGCTGCTGTTTGAAGAGCTGATTATCCAATGTTTTATGCTAATGTTATGTCAGCCAAATGACAACTTGTTTATCACTTCAGGGATGCATACCTCCTAGTTCCAATCCAATTTCGTGTTTGAAAGACAACACCTAGTTGGTCTTTTTGTTGCTTCTCAATCAGACTAGCAGATTGTGCTTCAAAGTTGGTGAATTTTGGTGAGAACTTCAGTTTTAATGTTGCTAGTGTATACACAGCTGAAGGTGTTTTTCATTTACAGCTTTTGATGAGAATTTATTTTGGTTATGGGTATTTGATCCCGTAATTTTATGCTAATGGCGATCATATTTGGAGAATTTCAGAATTTAATTCCAAGTATTTGATTTTTAGCAAGAGAAATCGCCCCTCTTGAGGGCCGTACCATCTTGAGAGTGCTTTGGGGTTCGTGCAAAATAATATCTTGAGTTTTGATGCAGTTTTGTGGTTTGAGTTTGGGCGCCTATCCTCCAAAAAGACTTTGCATTTCATTTCATTCAATTCAGAGGTATATTGAAGGAGTTGTGATCATTTCATTGTTTTACAGGTTGCTGGTTTATAGTTTCAGTTTGCTGGTTTTTATTATCAGACTTCAATAAGTTCAGAATTTGGTTTGAATTTCAGTATTTGAGAGTTAGATAAACTAGCTAAATTCATCCTTCACTTATTTGCAATCATTCTTCTATTGTAACACTTGTAATTTGTAGTTTTTCTTAATTGTAAGGTTGAGAATTAGTAGTACTAATCCAACCATTTATTTATTGCATTACTTGTGATTTTCTAATGCAAATATTATAACCCCTGGATGGTTTACCGCCAATGTGGAGGAATCTGATTTGTATTTACTTTCTATCACCCACTGTTAAGTGGAGAATTCCCATTGTTTAGTGGATGCCCGCTGCAGCGGAGGAATTAGTTTGGATTATGTTGTTTTCTTTTCCCCACTGTTTAAGTGGTTGAGCGGATTTCTCTCATGGCTGTTATCCGCCTATTTGTTTCAGTTTTCAATTAATAACTCCGTCATATGTTAGCACCTCGCCCTTAGTGGGATCTTGATTGCACATTCTTGACGTTGAGTTTGTTTCATTTCAAGTACTGTTCTTTAATTTCTCCGCCATATGACAACACCTATCCTTCCTTGGGATTGAGTGTGCATTCTTGGCATTAAGTTCTTTCAAGCTTGGATTTCAGTTTTGATGCTAATGCTAATCCATTGGCGTAGTGTTGGCTTGTGTTATGATAATTCAAGAAAATAAATTGGTTGGCATATTTAAACTTACCAAGAAGAAAGTGGGAGTAATAAATGAGCAATTAATGTCCACCACTTTCTAGAAGATACCTCGGTTCGAAACGCTGTCGACAACGTCCCAACATCGTGTTAAAATTCCCCAAAATTAAAATTTTGTTACACTCCATATTTTGAAGAAATGAGTAAAAAGTCTTGTTAAATCGGCCAAAAGGTCAGAATTTGGGTGTGCACGTCTTGCATGAGGGGTCAAAACACAAAATTTTCAATTTCTGACGATCTGGGTCTGCTAAGAACAGCTTAACCTACAAAACCCAGATCTCAGCTTTTCATCCCTAAAATTTAGGAAAACTGGTTATTTTAGAAAAATTTCTAAAATTAGTACTTTTCTAGCTTTTTCTGGCTTCTTTGAAATGGATAATCGCAAAACTTTCTAAAAAATAGAAAGTTTCTTAAAAAATAATAGAAAAGTTGGTCGACAGTTGTCCAAACCGGGATTTTGATTGGCTCAAAATACGCTCATCGCCGGTGCAAATAAAATCTCAAAATAATTAGTTTTTCCCTACTGGGTCTATTCTGCTTTTTCAAAAGCATATCTAGAGATCCGAGGTCATCAATGGAGGTCATTTGGTTGCCAGGCGTCAGATTCAACATCAGAGCATTCAATGGAAGATGAATTCATGAAGCTGTCACGAAGATCAAAAAGAGGATAAAATGATGAAAAATTTTTCTAACATCGTTGTTCATAGGCTCTACCAAGAAGGGCGCCCATCTTTTTAGGAATCGGGGATGACAAATTAGGGGTTTTGTGCCTACCAAACTTCTTGTTCTCCGCCACCAATTCCACTAACGCAAGTAATGCTGATCGCCTTACTTCAAATATCCGAATTCTCACCTGAACGGAGGTATCCAAACCGATGCTCCTTCCAACACGTAAAAGGAGAAATATCAAAATTTGACTAAGTCTGGATAAAGTGGGCGCCCCTGGTGAAGAAGGGCGCCTAGCTTTTTGAAGGGGCAAACTCAGCAATTAGGGTTTGTCAGAATGCTTAGTCTCTTCAGTGTTCAATCAGCTTCGACACGCCTGCGTTCGTCAGATCATCCAACTGCCCAATCTCCAGCAGATTCAGATCGAAGACAAAGGTACAGAATGAAGATTTCAAACTTGAAGATGAAAATTAGTAAAATGGCCAAGTCTGGAGAAAGTGGGCGCCCCTGGTGAAGAAGGGCGCCCATGTTTTCAGGGGGTCTATCAGACGAATTTGCAGATAAATGTCTAATATGATTTCTTCATGGTTGATCCAGCGTTCAAATGAGATACTCAGCACGCCTATTGGAGGTCACAGTCGCCGGATACAAAGTGCCGAACAGGGAGTCTGACGAGAGCTTAGAACAAGATCCAGAAGCAAAACAAAAAAAAAAAAAGTCTGCGTAAAGTGGGCGCCCCCAGTGAAGATGGGCGCCCAAACTTTTGAAAGGTTAAAATTCACTTTTTGGCAAAATCTCTTCTAGAAGCCCCCTCCTTATTCTTCGTCAGCTTCGCGATGAGCTCAACCGGCAGTTGATCCGATGCCCGAAGCTCCAGATTCAACGAGGTCATCTATAGAAGAGGAGGTAATGAAGAAGTTGAAGGTCATGAAAATGGCTAACTCTGGACAAAATGGGCGCCCCTAGAAGGAAAAGGCACCCATGAATTCGGAGGTCAAGATCAAGTTTTTTGCCAGAGGTGCCTCCAGAACATCTTTCTCAGAATCAGTTAGGCTCCGCCGTGAAACCTTCAGCTCACCTGTCAAATCAATCTACAAATGGGAAATCAGAGGCGAAGTAAGAGGTCAAAATGAAGAAAAGTTGAAAATGTCAAAAAATTGACGAACATTGGATAAAGTGGGCGCCCCTGGTGAAGAAGGGCGCCCAACTTCACATGCCTTGGAAAATTTTCAAGATTGCAAGAGAAGAAAGAGGCGTCCAAGTTCAATGAAGTTGAGATTTAGGGTTTTGGAAATAAAAGCAAAAGAAAGCAAAGCAAAAAAAAACAAAACCCTAAGTCTATTTAACATCTTTCTTTTATGTTATTTTCATTAGTTTTGCAAGTAGCCTTCAAGGGAGAAAGTTGGAGTAGCAAATTTGAAGATATTTTTCAAGATTCAAGAGCATAGCTTGCTGGTTTTTCATCAAAATTTTCAGACCAGCAACATAAACCCTTGCTTTTTCAAGCTTTTTCATCTAGAAGATCAAACTTTTCAAAGAGAAGGCCAAGGTTTTCAGTTTTCAATCATTTGGGTCTTTTCACTTCAATCTTCTGAAGGAAATTTTCAAGAACTTCATCAAGTTGCAGCAGTTGCTTTTATTTTGCATGTCAGTGAAATCCTCAGTGCATTCAATTTTCAACCATCTGAGTCCTCTCCAATCAGTCTTCTGAAGAAAACCCATATCACAGCTTTTTTTCAAGAAAATTTCAAATCCTAGGGTTGGCTGCTTTTTCGATCAGCCCTCAGTATTTTGCAAATCTAATCAACTGGGTTTGTTTCTAATCATATTTTGAACAAAACCCAGGTGCTAGCTTTTTTCGGGGAAAATTGAAGAAATTAGGGTTTGCTGCTTTTTCAGGTGAAATTCAAAATTTCCAAAAACGGATGATCTGGGTTGTCTTGTAACGGATTTCTAAACAAAACCCATATCTCATAAAATTTTTCAAAAAAGTTGTCCGTTGGAGCAAGAAAATCAGCATTCTAAAAATAGAAATTGCTCAAAACTTGTCAGAGCTAGGGCGAGTTTACAGCAGTTCTTCAAATTTTCCGAAATGGAGTACACTCCCAATGTTTTCAAGACTGAATCAGCTCTCTATCATGACTATATCAAAGCGGCTGAGACAGACTTGCATCACATCAAGCCGGTGTTCGATCTACATGCCTTGGAGAGCGCAGGCAACACCTCAATCAGGAACCTGGGACATTCTGGACTCCTCGCAGTAGCGTCAATTCCTATATCAGTTAAGAGTCTTGAGTTTGTAATCGCTTGCATCAAGCATTACAACCCGGCCACTAGGGAGATCCAGTCAGCAGATGGCAGATTGATTTGCAGTCTAAAACCTGATATGATTGAGAAGTGTTTTTCCATTCCCCCATGGCCTGAAAGCGTAAATCTCTCAAAGGGTGAATGCGAAAGGATATGGAATATTCACAAAGACAAATACAGTAAGAAGATTGCGCAGAGGTGGATGAAAGAAAAGCATAAGACTCTGCCAAAGAATGTCGGGCGAGGAGAGTTTAAGGATGAGATTGCCATCATTATCACCTTGCTCAACAGGGTCACTGGCTCAGAAGATGCCACCAAGTTTCAACCTTGGATGTTTTATGCCATACCCCACATCATGAAGAAGACCGAGTTCTACGACTGGTCTACCTTAATCAGTGACTGTCTACATCAGCAGATAACAAAATACTTCCAATTTCATGTATTCCACATGGTGTCATACCTAGTCTACCTAGTGGCCTATCAAGGTCAATTCAGAGGGTTGAACACCGAGGGATCATTGAGCGTACAACACATATATAACTACTATCCCCAGTTGGAGTTCACGAAGTCGTTGCATCACTACAAAAGGGTGAACGAGGCTTTTCTGATGTACACTGTGCGGGACCTGGACAATGAGTTACATGTTCGTATATCTTTAGTTGCCAGGGCAGCGATGGCGGAATGGGCGGATTGGTTTATACAGTTTCCCACTTTCACCTATCTCAGGGTCTATGGCTATTCAGGTGCCCCGCTAATGTTACCAAGGTACCCGTCGGACGAGGTCGTCTGCATGGAATTCTTGAGACAGGTCCACGATGTTCATACAGTCCTGAGAAATAGAAGGAGACCCTCTCTTCAATTTCCATTAGGGTTGGGTATATACACATGCAGGATGGCCGCAAATGCCAAGTCAATGGGAGATGAGCTATATAAACTCGGCCTCAAGTCCTACAGCGAGAGATAATCATTTGATCTGCATGGTATCTACGCTGGCCGACTTGAGAAGAATTATGATCATATAGCCGCACTTGAAGATTTTTGGGCGAATTGTACAGACGAGTTCGAGGTGCGGAGGCGTAATTACAGTAGGCTCTCTCTCCATCAGATGAAGGATTGTTTAAATGAAGACATAGAAGGGTTATCGGATGATGACGAGGATGTGCTTCTCCCGATGTATACTCAGAAGCGAATAGAAGATCAGCCCCTACCACAAGTTAATTGGGCTAATAAGGAATCCCTCTCAGTCGAAGACAGTTAGAGACAAGTCCTTGAGCATAGTAAGGTTTTCCTAGTCCTTAAAAGGAAGAACTCTATTCCAGTAGCAGAGCCGCCAAGGATAATTCCCTCTTCTTCCAAAGCACAGTCAAAAGGGAAGCGTAAAAGTCAGTCTCAAGAAGGCGTCAAAGGTAGTAGATCAAATAAAAATGTAAAAAGAAGGTTAGACTTCTCAGGCATAGTCATACAGGAGCAGCCTACAGCTGACTCAGAAGTCCCTCCTAACAAGCCCGTACCTCAGAAAGAAGCAGAAGAGCCGCCTTCAACACATGTTTCTGTACCTTTGACAGGTTCTTCACTGATTCACATTGATCTTGATATCGAAGATGATGAAGAAATTGCAGTCGCACCTCCTAGGGAAGTTAGTAAAGATACTACCGTGTCTTGGCTTGAGAACTCCTTAGGAAGGGTTAAAAGAAGGCCTTCATACCAGATGAGTGTTGATGATCTTGATAACATCTATTAGGAACCTCCTAAGAAGAAGGCAAAGAAGCAAGTTCACTTTGATAGGAATCCTGATAATGAGATAATCATGGAGACTGCATTGCCCCCAAAAGACAAGAATAGGGATGAGATGAATATGGATGATTTCGTCATGGTCAAGGCCAATCTTGGTAGAAATACCAGACATGTTGATTTGAGTCTTTTCAGAGTGGCATCCGAAAACCTTCAAGAAAGAGTACTCAAAGATGGAGAGGACAAGGCAACCCTCAAGGCTAAAAATCAGCAGCTCAGGCTTTTCATTTCTAACCTTGTCCATGGTTCTTCATAGGCAACCCAGTTGCTGCCCCAGATTTTAGAGACACCAGCTGATCATCAGCAGTTAAGACAACTGGTCATATGTGGGAAAGAAACTCAAGAGTGGATTGAGAGTTTCATTATCAGAGGAAGGGAGATCTTGACACGGATGTTATAGTTGAGAGAGAACGCTCATGAACTTCGTCAAGGCATCCAAGGATTTGAGCAAACACTGGCAGAGGTAAAACCTAGGCATGAGATCATCATTGCTGATTTAGACACAGCCTACGGTGCAGCAGTTTCAAAAGAACATAAGAGACAAATCCTTGCTTGGAGGGAGCGTCATGTTTTCAAGGTTAAAACCTATGAGAGAATATCCGAAGAATTCATTGCCTATAGACAAAGGGTGATTGAAGCTCTTCTCTTCATCAGTGAGTTTGTCACAGAGATACCTTCACAGTATAGTCTTGAGGATGGTTCCTATGTCGGGCTTGATGAAGTGCAAACTCAATTCCAGAATGTTGTTCGCAGCTGTAATCCAGTTGGCGGGAGGATAGGTCACATTTCAGTAATGTCAGCAAAGTTCGAGAAAGCGGCCAATGAGGTTGAATATTTCCTTAGATCAGTCGCAGATGCTGAAGATATTCTTGAAAAGCGGTGCTTTGCTGTTAATGGCATAGATGCACTGAACCGGGACACCATTTCAAACTTCTTAGTGGATGTGATCGAGCTTTAAAGCAACTTTCTTCTAGAAGCTTTCTTTGCTGCTTTCTTTCTATTCTTGGAATGATCCTTATCCATTCTTTGAGAAGAGAAAGGAGATAAGATGTAATAGTTGGCTTTCCTGCTTTTTTCTGCTTTCTAGGGTTTTAGATGTTATCTTCTTTCTAAATTTAGTAATAAAGCTTGCTTGCTGAGCAAGCCCTAGATTGTGAAAGCAAGGAGATTTTAGGGTTCCCTACTCCTCTGCTTCTCTATAAATAAGAGCCTTTGCTCATTAGTTTTTCTTAATGGTGCTAGTGAGAACAAAACGCTGAGCCTATTGTGCCTTCTATTTGTTACTCAAGTATTGTTCAATTGTGTTGTGATAGCAAATTGTTGAGCCTCTTTAGCCAATAAGGAGTTAGTGTGATTGCTGTTTTCTTTTGTGTGAAGAGAAAGATTGCAAGCCTTTTTAGCTGCAATTTCTTGTTCCGGGCATGTTAGAAGTGAGCTTTGTTCCAGAGATTTGAGTAATAAAATCATGAGCCTCTTTTGCCTTGATCTAAAATCTCAGATTTCCGTTATCTATGTTCTACTTTTATGATCTTTGATTTCAACTTACAGTGAAGTGTGTAGGTGTTTGTTGAGAGAGAGATTATTGAAGTATTTTTGTCAGAAAATCTACCTTGTTAATTTCTAGTTTCTCTTGCTCTGCTATTACTTGAGAAGCCAGAAACGTCTTTAGTTTAAGTTAGCCGTAGTTGAAGTTTTAATACAGAAAATCTCAGCTGCGGCATTTGTGTTTAAAAAACCTTGTGCTCTAAGCTGATAAAAAAGATAGGCAACTTAGTTTAGTTTACTTTCTTTCAAACACCATCAGCAAGAGGGATCTTCCCCTCCTAATTTGAAGAGCAATTTATCTGTGCATAGCTGTGCATTTCAAATACGCATTCCAGAGGTGCGAATTTAAACGCCAACACACTGACTTAGCTTCTAGGACTGAGATGGCAAGTACGTTCAGCTGCTTGATGATGATCTTGCTTTCTATTGTCATTGTTGAAGAACATCTGCTGGGTCACTGCCGAAGAAGGACGTCATTCCTAAGAAGAATTCATCCACTTTCAATACATCCTGCTGTCATTCTTTAGCTTGAAAGTGCTTGAGGGTGATTTCTAACGCTTGGGCCTTCATTATTTCCCCATCTGATCTTGGAGGATTCTCCAGTCTTGGACTCGATCATTTCTTCTTTGCCACCTGCCTCCTTGAATTGGGTGTACATTAGATTTTTGAGGAGAAATTCTAACACTTAGCTATTTCTTCCAACATCTGCCCTTCGTGGCTGAGACATCACGGGGGAGCTTGAAACATGTAACTTTATCCCCTTTCTGAGGTTGTAATGTTGTCCCGGAGTGCTTTTTTTATCACCTCAAGTCATCGTGCTTTGGCCTCGGTGTTCATCCTGCAAAACAAAAAAAAGAGGAGCATCAGAACACTTCATGATATAAAATCTCTTCACTTACCTGATTTTCATACTCTAACTTCCAAGGTCTGGTTGATCTCCGAATCTGATAGTGTTAATCATTTTTCTCTAGCAAACCTTGCTTTCTTCATAATTTTCATCACGGGCGCATTTAGCATCTGTGAGCTAGGGCGCATATCATCCTGATATTTGAGTTTCACTTCATCTCCAAATTCTTCATGCCTTAGACAAATTTTACATCCTCTGCCTAAAAAATTTCATCCAAATCTCAGGTAAGGCGTGGAGAGTTTCAAAATCATCTATCCGTTGAAAATATCCAATACCCAAAAGAAAATTCCCCTCAAAAAATGTGAAATTCATGTGTATAAGGCGAAGGGGTACATTTAATTTTTCTTTACCCTTGAAAAATATTTATTTCTAAGGTTTATTTATCTCTCCAACCTTGGGCGCATTTACCTAAGCCAACTTTCATTCCCAATGCCTTAGACAATTTTTTTTTTCAACTTCTTTATCTTGAGCGCATTTGGCAAGGTCAACCCTTACACTTTCAATTTTCAACACTTATAAAAGTTTCCACTGCTTCAGGTTGCTAAGGCGCATTTAAGGACCTCTACTTCCATTTTTTGAAACTTAGAATATTTTCTATCTCCACCTCTTGATTTAGGCGCATCTCCACCCTTACACTTTCAATTTTCAACACTTGAAAAGTTTCCACTGCTTCAGGTTGCTAAGGCACATTTAAGGACCTCTACTTCCATTTTTTGAAACTTAGAATATTTTCTATCTCCACTCTTGATTTAGGCGCATCTGCACCCTTACACTTTCAATTTTCAACACTTAGGCGTTTTCTTACCTCCCTCTCCTCTCAAGCTTGGGCGCATTTGAGGGTATCTACCTTCAATTCCAATGCCTTAGAAAGATTTCGAGTCACCTTTCCTTTAGGCACATTTGGACCCTTCAACTTTCATTTTTCATGCTTAGAAAACTTCTCTACCTCTTCTCCAAGTCAAGGCGCATTCAGGGACCTCTACTTTCAGTTTTCAATACTTAGAATTTTTTTATCAACTCTCCTTTACCTTGGGCACTTTTGAGGTGGTCTGCTTCCAATTTCATATGTCTTAGAAAATTTCACTCACTCCATGTCAGGGTAGGTGCATTTACCCCTTTAAGCTTCTAGTTTCATTGCCTTAGAAGAATTTTCAAGTTCCACTCAAGCTTGGGCGCATTTACCATGGCCTACCTCAAGTTTCCATGACTTACAAAAATTTCAACACTCAATTCTTGACCTAGGCGCACTTGGAGGTGTCAACTTCCAATTTGAAGCACTTAGCAAAATTTTCACCTCCCTCTCCATTCTTAGGCGCATTTGGAGGTAGGAGCTTCAAGTTTTGAGGACTTCGTCAATTTTCAAGCCTCCTCCCTCAAGTTTGGGCGCATTTAGCCCCTTGTACATTCATTTTGTGACACTTAGAAATTTTTAAGCCTCCTCTTCTTCTCAAGGCACACTTGGGGTAGAGAGCTCCAAGTTTCAAGCACTTAGAAGATTTTTCACATGCCTTCTCCTCTGTGGGCGCACTTAGGTAGGGGAGCTTTCAATTTCAAGGACTTAGACCTTTTCATGGCTCTCCTCTCAAGCTAAGGCGCATTTCACTAGCTGAGCTTCAAGTTTCAATGCCTTAGCAAAATTTTCATCCATCTGCTTGCTCCTTGAGGTGCAGCTAGGAGGTTGAGCTTCCATTTTCGTCAGACTTAGGTGAATTTTCTTGCTTTCTGTCTGACTTAGGGCAGACTATTCATGATGCCCTTAGCTTGTCCTAATCTGCTATTTTTAGAAAGTTTCGCATTCTTTGTATTTCAAGTTGATTTGAGCTTCGAAAGGCTTGATTTTCATTTTTCCCTGTTCCTCGTGACGTGACTGAGCTGTTGGCACCTGATGCTTGCATGCACCTGCTACTTTTAGTAACTTGCTAAAAATAGTAAGTGCTCATAATGAGTTCAAAATTTGCATGTAGATTGCCTGAAGGATGTTGATCATGACTGGACGAAGCTTCTATGTGACCCTCGCGTCTTGCCCTACTTTTTAGGAAACCCTAATTCCTCTGCATGGACCAGCTAAAAAAAAGTAAGTGCTTGATTTTCGAACCTCTGTAGGTCCGTTTGATTTGAAATTCGCTCCATGGGGTCCTCGTCACTTGCTTGACTTGCTCACACTGGTGCCTCACGCTGACTTGCTATTTATAGCCCTGTTTCAGAAGTGACTTACTATAAATAGTAAGTGCTCAGTTTGCCTTCAAATTTTACCAGTGGATTCCTTGAGAGATGCTGATTGTAATGGGATACTTCAATTTTTGGAGATTCTGGTGTTTTATCCCTCATTTTGGGTCCCAAAGCTAGAAACCCTAATTTGACTTGCATGTTGCTCAAATGATCTCCGTTTGACCTCGTTTCCGTTGCATGTTGTTGTGTTCGTGATTCAGAAGTGTTGGGCAGTTGCCAGAGTGATCTTGCTAAAAATAGTAAGTGCTTCGTTGCGTAGCTCTCGAAAAACCCATAAAAAATATCTTGACATGCACTGAAAAATCTTGCATGCAAACCCTAAAATTTGCTCTCGAAAACAATTCTGCAAAAAGGTCCTGATCTTGGTGTGCATGTTACATCACTGCGAAGCTCCTGAAAACCCCACAAAGAATATCCAGACATGCGTTGAAGACTCCAACATGCAAACCCTAAAAATAGCCTCCAAAGTTAAGACTGCTGAAAGTTATCATCTCATCTTGCATGCTATATCATTGCGTAGGTCTCGGAAAACCCAGAAATATTCTCCAGACATGTATTGAAAAACTTTGCGTGCAAACCCTAAAAATAGCCTCTGAAGCTTGAGTTGTCGAAAATCAATATCTCGGCTTGCATGTTTATCATCGCAAAGGTGTTGAAAAACCCAGAAAGATTCTCCAATCATGCATTGAAAACTCCAACATGCAAACCAGATCAAAATGAAGGTATATCATGAAGGTTCAGATCAAACTGAAGGTATATCGTGAAGGTTCGAGTTTGAAGATTGAAAATCAAGCAAAAATGACATAGTCTGGAGGAGTTGGGCGCCCCAGGAGGAGATGGGCGCCCATGATTTTGAAGGCCTAAATGGATAAATTTGTAGTCGACACCTCCAAAATCACTTCTTCAGATTTGATCAATCTTTCCAACGAAACTATGAGCACGTCAATTAGAGTTGGTAGCCATTAGATATCGAAAGTGGAACGGAGGGAAAAAAAACATTAGTGGAATATCAAAAGTCAAAAGAAAAGGTTAAAAACACAAAAAATAAACGAACTCTGGAGGAGTTGGGCGCCCCAGCTAGCCAGGGGCGCCCAAGGATTTGAGGCCTTGAAATCGGTTTTTAGGAGATCACTCTCAGAAGACCCCCTTTAGAATTCAACAAGCTATCCATCGAATCTAACAGTCAGTTGATCGGGTCAATCTAGCTCACAGAATTGCGAAATCTTCTGAAGGTGAGGAAAACACAAAAAATGAAGAATATCAAGACTGGAAGCCATGGGCACCCTAGGTAGCCAGGGGCGCTCAAGCTTTTGGAGGTCAAGATGAAGTTTTTACCCAAAGTTGCCTCTAGGATAATCTTCTCAGAATTAGTCAGGCTTCGCTACGGATCACTCCGTCAATTCATAGATCCTCTAAGCATCTAGAAATCGAAGATCAAACAGAGGTCAAAATCAAGGGAAAAGTTGAAAATGGTAAAAATTTGGCTAAGTCTGCCAAGCAAAAGCGCCCCAGTCCAAGAGAGGCACCCAAGAAATCCATGCCTTAGTCAAATTTTCAAGTTTTATCCTCCAACATTCCAAACAGTGTCTACATTCGATGAACCTGCCCAAGATAAACTCCGAAGGATTTAAAGCAAAAAAAGAAAGCAAATTCTCTCAAACCTCATCTTATTTAAAGAGAGCTTTTGTCTTTCATTATTCATTATTGCAAGTTGGCGTCTAGAGCAAGAAGATTTTCTCTTTTCTTTCAACGAAGATTTGAAGACCCAAACAACATGTTTTTTCGATGTTCTTTGTGGTTTCGAGATCAGTGAGCAAGCATGAACGCTTTTTCAGGCTCCAAACCTCTAGGGTGTTGCTTTTTCAAAATAGCCACTCAACTTTTTCCGTTTCTGATCACATGGGTCTCTCCACTTTTTCATCCTCTTCAACATTGAGAAACTTTTCCCTCTTCTAGAAACTGCTTTTTGGCTGCTTTTTCAGGATGGATTTAGCTTTTTCAGTTTCTGAGCATCTGGGTTTCTCCGGAATGTGATTTTCTACAAAACTCAGGTCTCAGCTTTTTTCGGAGAAATTGCTTTTTCAAGGCAAGATCAACATTCTCCATTCAAAATCAAGAAACAAATCAGTTTTTTTTGGCAGATGATATCGAGATTTAAAGCAGCCATCATCTAGAAGCTTTCTTTCTGTTTTCTTTCTATTCTCGTCTCAATTCTTATCTACTCTTTGAAGAAGAGAAAGAAAACAAAATTGTAATAGTTGGCATTTCCTGTTTTCAGGCTTTCTTAGGTGTTAGATGTTTATCTTGGTTGCATTTAGAAATAAAGCGCTTGCATGTTGGCAAGCTGAGTTGTAAAAGCAAGGGGATTGTAGGGTTCCCTACCTCTTGCTTGTCTATAAATAAGAGCATTTGCTCATTGGTTTTTTTCTTAATGGTTATTGTGATAGCAAATTGCATGCCTGTAATGCTGCAAGTTGTTATTCAATGTCAATTCACTTTGTGTAAGGGCAAATTGCATGCCTCTTTATCTGAAGCAATGTTGAAGGTGACTGTTCTACATAACTTAAAATTTCTTCCATCCTACTCAAAATACACAATAAAACATATCTGGATTGTGATGGTTTATCAAGTTTTTCACCCTGTTTATAAAGCATTCTGGCGAACCATTTTCCATCACTTGAATCCATTATTTCCCTACTGCTAGAACTCATTTCAAAACTGGACTGGAATCAATGAAACTGAATGTGAAAGAGTGCTGATCACTTGAATGAACAATGTTTATTCACTGTACAATCCTTTGCCCCCTTAGGCTGTTGTCAAACAATCTTCACTTATTCTGATTACAAATTCTGAACATTCATTTGACAGTGGTTATATTGCGAGTTCAGAAATATATACTCGGATCTATTCTAGAACTTTATAATGATATGAAAAGATTATCACCCAGATAATGCCTCAAGACTGATTTTTGAAGACCTTGTTGAATTACAAGTGCAAGTCAATACATAACAGGCTGATCAATAGTTTGTATTTAGACCCTTCCATATATTGAACTTGAAAGAAAATAGCCTCCAGTTAATAGCAGACTTTGACTATGCCAATTCAATGCTGATGGAAAGTTTATATTCCAAAATGTATTATAATAATACCAAATATTCCTCAGAAATTCCTACAGCAGGTGACAGAATATATTGACAATATTTGCAGACAAATTATATAGACTTGGAACTCAACTAGATACAATTCTCTGAGTTCATGCGCAAGAGTTCAACTGTTTCAGATTACAAAAAAAAACACCCTTCCAACATCCACGTCACTTCCTTGTGACTTGGTTCGGTGCTTAGAAGAAAGAATTTTGACGCAACTTGTCTTATTTGAACCTTTGTCCACTCTGCAGTAGTCGTCCCTTATGAAATATGACTTTATCAACCAGGAATATCTTTGGATATATGACTTGCGCCTCCAAAATTCTTTTTGATCTCCACTAAATGTCTTATCGGGTTAGCAATCAAGCAGAGAGCTCCCGATAATAGCCTTTATGAAGCAGCAGTCTCAATAATAAGACAATTTGAATTCGTCCGTCCAATTTATTATTAATGAAAAGCGATTTCCATATTGCCCGACACCCTCCAGATGTAAATTAATTAATACTGATGCAATTTGCACTTCCCTTGGCGCGCAGAATTCACACGAGTATGATTAAATGAGCCTTATGGAGACGGCTTGAAGAATTGATGGGCCTTGAAGCAGGGGACTCACTCCAGCGCAAAGACCAATTCGACTCCTTCACTAGACAGGTCACCCGTGTATAACACCTGAAGAATATCAACGGGAATGGCGCTAGCAACATCAAATAAGAGATGTCCTCTATGGAGATAGCGATATCTCAAAATTTCCTGTGATCAAATATCACAAGAAAGCAGCTCCCTAAAAAGATCTATTCTTTTATTGAAGCGATATTTCCTTTGACTTCTACTGCCGTCTATTGCTCTATGGTATGCGATTTCAGATGAGAAGCTGGTCCCGACAGGTCTCCTCTTAAGACGATATTCATTTATTAAATCACGTCCTTGTTATATTGACCCACATAAATCACCTATTGTCTTATTCGAAGATGTGGCCAAGCAATGGTGTTTATGATATCATTCAAGAAGGATCCGACACTTTTCTTTAGATTTTGTCTCTCTTTTTCTTTTGTCTTCAAAGCTCCACGTCTTTGTATGGGGCGGCCAAGGAATAAAGCTATGTTTTAATTCCCACAGGTTGCGATTAAATATTTTGAACCCCTTTTTCTACCACGTCATTTGTTCAAAATTTGTCTCTTTCTTGTTAAGCGATGACGTCCCAATTTTTTAACCTTCAAAAACTTCGATCCCAGTATATAGAGGCTGCGGTTTGATTAAAAAAAAAATTATCGACTTCTTCAAAAGTTCCGTCTGCTCTTAAACAAAATGCGATTCCTTTAGATTTACTTAATTTTGTCTTTACTGAGATTCGTCTTTACTCAGGCTTTTCCTGTTGGATTTCAAAGGCATCACAAATTGAAGACCTCGTTTTGTCTTTATTCACACACAAGCATACAAGAGCTTCACGCCAACACAAGCTCACCGACAGGCAACTCCTGGCAGAAGGTGCAAAGATCAAAGATTTAATATTATCGGCTCAAACCCCTTGTAAATAAAACTTTAACTACATTTGGACTTGGCACTTGATGAATTTAAATGCTCTGTGATTTTTACTTTTAAGCTAGAGTCACATCTTAGAGCAAACCCTCCCAGCAAATATTTTAAATGGATTTCTGAAAGTATTCTTTAATAAACTCTGATATCAAACCCTAAATTCTGAAGGTGAAAATATTTTTTCTCAACACAGGATGGCAGGAAAACCGCTCTGATACCACTGTAAGAGACCTGTCTGTCTCTAACCTCTAAAACCTGATGCTGAGTGACTAGGGTTTATAATTTTATGTATTTACTCCGCTATTACCAAGCCAGAAATATGCATGGAGGAAATTGTTGACGTGGTTTTTGTGACCGCACCAAACAGCAGAACAAAGTTGCCAACGGCTACCTTAGCCTCTCTTGAACAAAGTATTCAACATGCTAAGATTGCAAGTAAGATCATGCTTTCAACTCCAAGGTTCCTTTAATGCGAATAGACTCAATTGGCTCGATGTGATTTTGCTGTGTTCTTACGAGGGGACTTACACAATTGTTCAAAATACTTGCAGTAAACAACGGGTATATGCTGTGAAAGGGATTTTGTGCGAATGATTTGGCTTTGAAGTGCGAGTTTCCTAAGGCTAACCAAAAGTATGCGGAATTGAATGGCTGCAGAGATTTCGAAAATCTAAATTCTAACCTGAATGCAAGGGATGTTATGCTCAATTTTAATGAACTTCAAACAAACGTTGTCTAGCCTCCTATTGGACAGCCTCGACAAAGTTAGTGCAATCTTCAAAGGATAAAAGGATGTTCAAATCACGATTCGATAATGCAAGTACCATCACAACGATGCATAGCTACACATGAATCTTGATCGAAGTTAAGTATAAAGTATTCCAGTTGACCACGCAGGACAAGCTTACCATCAGTAAGATCGTTAGTGGTATGGATCAAAGAAGCTCACTTACATCAAACATAAGCATCCATATCTAACTATTAGCATGAAATTAAGTCCTAGTTGAAGTCAAAGGAAGAAGAAACCTCACAACTACTCACAACAAAGTTTGAATTCACCATCAATGAAATGCTTTATTATGATTAGCCTTTGTGACAATCTCTTACAAAAATTCTCAAAGGGAGAATTCCCCTTCTTCAAACAATGCAATGAAAACTACTCTAACTCAAAAATATCTACTCTCTATTCTGCTCCAATATCCACTAATTGCTGACTACTTCTGATTCTAACTATTATATTACAAATGAGGGGGACTCCCCCTTATATAGCTGGCCAAGTCCAACGGACGGTCCAGATTGAATTACAATGGAGGGCTCAGATCGAGCCACCTCAGCCCTAGACAAGTTTTGCCCTAAAAACCGCCAGAAGGTGGAGGAGTGGTGTCATAAATGATCCCAAAAATAGCAGATTCCTCCTTGACCACTATGAGCAATTAATGCCCACTACCCTTCTAGAAGATTCTCGTCCATGACTCGGATTCCCTTGCTCTTCTCTCTGACCGCGTATGCTACGAATCGGGCCAACACCTCATCAACCTCCTCCTCAGAAATTGCTGGAGTAAGATTAAGCTGATATTCCAGGATAGCCACCATCTGCTCATGTTTTTCACAAGACTTTCCCCAAGCCTCAATAGAATCCTGTGTACTCTGAATAATTGTTGAAAACGTAGAGATGTTTTCAAAGTCAAGCTGGGAAAACGTCCTCATCTCAGAAAAGAAAGGTTGCAATCTTGCCTTTAATCCTTCCACCTCTACCTCCTCATGAGTTAGCCTCCTTGCGAACAACGCATCCAACGTGTTGAGGATACCTTCGTGAATATTCCTCATTGCTTTCTTGATCCTGGAGGACTCCATAGCTGCCGTGTCAAAGAAGCTCTTTCCAGTGAATGCCGCTGAATGCCACCCACGAAAATCATACCTGTCGCCTGCCTGGATCACTCCCTCATTCACCAAAGTTTGCGTGGGCACACGCATCAAAACAGCAAGGCAAGGAATAGTTTTATCTTGAAAAACATGGGTGTCTCCCCAAGCTTGCTCGACATTATCTAGGCGTGAAAGGATACCAGATGCATTATGAAACGATGAGACAAGATCGGCCATGAACTTTTCTGCTTCAGCACGGACACCGCTTATCCACTTGTCTCCCTCTCGTACAGCTCTCTTCACCTCCTCAATCCCACTGATTGGCTCTCGTGGTAGCTCAGGCGGAGGCTCTACCATTGGATTCTCTTGAGCAACTGGATGTGCTAGATGTTGCACATATTGGGCCAATGCCTTGTGCTCCTTTTTCAACCTTTTATACTTCCCTTCCTTTTTTACCAACCTGTCCTTCAATGCTTGGAATGAACTTTCAGCTTCCTCAACCACTTGCATGCTGGAAGGACGCCCCAATTCAATTGTGGTGACCGTGTAATTTTCTGGCATTGCGTCACTTAAATCATGATCTTCCCTTGGAACAGCAACATGGAGGCTGCGTGAACCAGCCTCATTAGTTTCCACCCTCGTATACTTCCTCGCTCTCTTCCTCTTAGGCGACTTACTTGTTCTGTTTAGAAGCTCTTCCATTTCAATTGCTAGGTCAGCATCATCATCCTGATCCCTCCTGATTGCCTGTGAAAGCCAATTGCGCTGAATGTCGTAAATAATAAGAGGCTGCTCTTCAGTTGCCTCCACTTCCCGAACCTCCTCCTGAGCAATATTCTGTTGAGGCTCAATTATCTCAATGTTTTGATCACTCTCCTCGTGAGCTCCAACATCTTCATCTTCGAAGGCATAATCAAAGTGGGTGTCTGTCTCCGTTTCCTCCCCTTCATCAGGCTAATTGGCACCTTCAGGGACGTTAGCACTTTGAGTATCCAACTCTCTCGGCATTGGTTGGTTAACCTCTCCAACCTCTGGTTCTTCATTCCTTTGAGCCCTCTGATTTGCAAACAGTGAGACTTCGCACACACTGGAGGAATGGGTCACCAACTGGGTAGAGGACGTGTCCTCCGATCCTTGAGGTTCCGGTTGAACAGGTTCTTCCTGCTGTGGTTGTGGCTCTGGAGGCTGAGCAATTTGCTTCTTTCTCTTCGCCAACACTGGTGGCCTTTTATCACCCATGAGGTCGTATGTGAGGGCAACTGACCTTCTCCTCAATCTGTGAACGCGCTCCTCTACCCAAGCCCTTGTAAAATTCAAAACAGGAATAGACAAAGTGTCCAGATCCGTGATCTCCGGCTCAGCCCAATCTACTGGTGGAATCGGTGTGTTCTTTATAGATTCATAATCTGGATGAACAAGCCTGGTATCCTCTTCGACTTGATCCGGCACTTGGACGACTTCACATTCTCTGATCAACTTGAGAGGCAACCTCGAAAACATTCTTTTCCTAATCTCAGCCTCATCTCCGGCATTCGCCCAAAAATCCTCCAAGTGAGCATTGTGTCTGTACTTCACACCTTGCACTGTTCCAATCTTTCGTCGAGGATCGAAATCCTGCCGGCTGGTATGAAGAGTCAACTTATAGAACTTCAATTCATCTTCAGCCTCCTTGGCTGCCTGCAAAGTAGGGCATTCTTCAAGTGAGTTTCCCAACACAATGGGAAAGGGCAAGCCTCCCTTCTTTTTTCTCCTTATGATTTTGTCATAGGCCACCAATTGCCTAGATAGCTCAAGCAGTATCATCTTGTTGGTTGGGTACCTCGGTAGTTTGTAGACGTATGAGTCGTACCCTGACAGCCTCAAATAAGTAAATTTCGGGAATTGGACGAACCAAAACCCATACTCTTCTATCAACATCTGTGCCTCTTCAGATATCCTCTGTTGTAACCTCCGTTGAAGGGTCCTTGTGATATACATGGTGAAAGCATCATTTACTCTCTTGAAGTCAGCTGTGTGTGTGAGATGCAATTGTCTACAAGATTCGTGAATCTTGAACTGATTATAACCACAACCAATTGGTTCCTGGTATGCCAATCCCCTGTATTTTGTCATTCGAGCAAGCATGTAAATAACATACGAGCTCATGTAGAATGTTCTTGTTCTCCTCAAATTTTGAAACTGCTCATTGATATTATCGCTGATCATCTGAGCCCAATTTACTTGCACCTTCCCTTCGAGCACCACACTAATGTAAAAGAACATCCATGGCTCGAACACAAATGACTGCGGGCTACCGTTAACCCTGCTGAGCAACATGATTATATCGCAGTACTCCTGTTTTAGCTCTTCTGAAATTATCTGTTTTGGCAACCTGGCAGCAGGAGGCTTCGGCTTTCGCATCCAAGTGGTGTTGATCCTCTTCATGCACTTCTCGAAAGATGTGGCATACATCTTGTCAGCCTTTTCCTTGGATTTATATAACATATTATCTGTAGCCAGTATTCCAAACGCCTCGCCAATTGCGTCAGGTGCAAAGTTGGCCAATATCATACCATCCGGAGAAATGATAGTCCGATCATCTGAGTTGTAAAAGTTGGCGCACTCCAAGATTAGCTCTGGACAACGAACTGCTGGCTGGAACCCGGCCGCTGCATATAACCCGCTCTTGACAATGTTGCACGATGCCTCTGTCAGAAGATTGCCACCTTGCCCGTACATTCTGCGCATGAAAGCCTCGAGGTTGAAAGGCCCAAGGTTGGTGTCCGTCAAGTTTCCAAACTTCGACACAATCTTTGACTCAGGAATGAAGGATTTCTTCAAACTCTTGATGATCGCCTGCCTGGAGGCGTTTTCTTTGACAGCTTCGTTATTACCAGCCTTAGCTCCAGCTTTGCTTGTTCCAGCAACATCGGCTTTTCGTCCTTCGGCCATCTGCAAAACATGAGGCAAACATTACACTTCAAACTTTTAAAATAAAAAATCACGTGAGACGGCTAGCGGATGGAGTTGGCTGCAAAAATAAATGTAAGTTAATAGCTTCAGCAGTAAACTCCAACTTCAAACTTCGATAGATTTAAATTTTGAGAATGTAAAACTCCGAACTCCAACAAGTTGCAGCCAAAGGAATTTTCAGCCCTTTGTAAGAAATTAATTCTAGCAATCCAACTCCGGAAAATGCTTCAAGTTTCAGCAACTTTTAAATTAACAACTTCGAAAGTTATAAATCAGCAACTTCGAAGAATTTAAATCAATAGGTTCGAAAGTTTCAAATTAGCAAAATTCAAATCAACAAGTCTTAATAGTTTCGAATCAGCTTTTCGAAAATTATAAATCAGCAACTTTGAAAAGTTTCAGCAATCTCAAATCAGCACTTCGAAAGTTATAAATCAGCAACTTCGAAGGCTTCAACAATTTTAAATCTGATTTGATTCTAAACATTTAGCAACTTCAGAAAATTTCAAGCTCAAGCAATTTCGAGTTCAAACAATTTCGACTTCCAGCATGATTAAATGATTTCAGCTTTTTAACTTTCAACTTCGAAAAACATTTCAACTTTCAGCAAAATATTAAGTCTTAGCAACCTCGAATACTTACCTTCAGCAACTTGGAGAATTAAAAATGCTTAACCTCGGCAGCTTACACTTCAAACTTTATTTCGAATTGCAGCAACCTCGCAACTCAGCAACTCAGAAAATAAACTCTCAGCAACTTCGCAACTTTGAATCTCAACAACTTCGCAGAACTTCGAGAAATTCAAGCCTCTTGAAAAATTGAATTTAACACTTCACACTTTCAGCAACTCTCAATCTTGAAAATATTAAATCTCAGCTCAACTCACTAGCATAAATCTCAGCTTCGAATTTTGTGAGATGAGAATGAAAATCCTCGAAGTTTTATAGCCAAAAGCTGGTGCTAATTTTAGCAGATGCCATAAATTCTCTCAATCATGACTTACGCATTTGCTAAATTTGAAGGAGAATATTCCAGTCGTCATAGCAATTTGCTATTTAGGGAGATTCTTTCCTCGATTCAAATTTAAAACTTCCCTCCCGACTGCCAGTTATCTCCAATAATTTCGAAAAAATCATTTTGTTCTGATTTGTAATAATCCTCATGGCATATTTAATTTATTAAAATTTAATTTAAATGCCATTTTAATTTATTTCACTAGCGCACTTTAAAAATTCGATGCCAACACTTTAAAAAGGCTAGGCGTAATTTATTTTCCATCCATAATTAACTCTGAAATAAATTCCCCATGATTAAAATCGTCCGAACTTTTAAAATTTCATGTGTCTAAATTTAAAGGGGAATTTAATTTAACACTTAGGAAAATAATTAAATCAATGAAATTAACTAATTTCTCCGCCTTAGGCAAATTTAACATTTAATCGCCTAGAGAAATTTTTACTTATCTCTTCCACTGCCTTTATTTTGATTTTTCACATTTGAGGGGAGAAACTTCAATTTTCGAACATTTTAATATTTATCACCCCTGCACATAACATGTTAAACCTTCATCTCCCACGCCTCTTTAATTTATTCTTAATCTTCACGTCTTGCTTTGGAAAAAATTTAAATGCCTTCGATTTTTTGGTAGACAATCTTCAATCTAGGCGTAAATCAAAAAGGGGGGACATTTAATTTTTCAACGTTTTAAGATTTATTCTTCCCCTCTCTAACCAAGGTGCAAATTACGCCTTTGATTTTCTTTTTTTTCTTGACTTATGCGTTTTTAGAGTGTTTTCCATGTTGGGCGCATATTCTACCATAGGCTTTTACTTTTAACACCTTAGTCGAAATGTTCTTTTCAAGGGCGCAATAGGCATGTGGAGCTTTCATTTTTCAGACTTAGAAATATTTCAAGTCATTTCATTCTCCAAGGGCGCATATAAGATACAGAGCTTTCAGCTTGGGGCGCACTTAGTGTATTTTAAATCCTCCTCCAGGCGCATATTGAAGTGTGAACTTTTAAATTCAATCTCTAGGTGCAAATCCATGATGGAGTTTTCATTTTGTCACTTGGGCGAGTTTGCAGAGAGGGGCGCATTTCATGTGTCAAGCTTTCAATTCCTGTGAGATGGGCGCATTTGCTAGTTGATGCTTCCAGTTTTGACTTAAGCGCATATGAGGGTCCTCACTTTCATTTTTACGCCTTAGCATATTTCCAGCTCTTTCCAAAGTCTAGGCGCATTTGATTACCTGAGGTTCCAAATCTAATGCCTTGGAGAATTTCGAAGTTACCTTTTCAGGGGCGCATTTCACCTGGGGAGCATCCAGTTTACTTGCCTTAGAAAAATTTCGAGGCTCATTGCAAGGTGGGGCGCAAATCATAGGTCAAACTTTCATTTTTTTGACTTGGGCGCATTTGGCACATGGTGTTTTCAGTTTTAATGCCTAGGCGCAAATCATAGGATTAGCTTTGAGTTTGGGGCGCATTTGATATATCTAACTTTCATCTCCCGTGCCTTAGAAATTTTTAAGTTTCAACATCTTCTTCCAGGCGCAAATTCATGGGTGAACTTCCATTTCTAACACTTGATAAAATTTTGCTTTCTCCTCTTCTGGGCGCATTTAACTGGGGTAGCTTTGAGTTTGGGGGGCGCATTTGCCAGGCTCTCCTTTCAGTTTTCCCATGGCGCATTTGCAAGGGGCTGCTTTGAGTTTCAACACTTAGCACGATTTTAAGTTCTCCTTTCAAAGGGGCGCATTTGAGCCATGATACTTTCAACTTCGTCAACACTTAAAAGACTTTTAAACTCATCTTCCCTTTAAGGTGCAAATGACCACTGGAGCTTTTAGGCGCAAAACATAGGGGGAGCTTTTAATTTTGTGACTAAGAAAATTTTCCAACTCACTTCCAAAGAGGGGCGCAAATCACATGGGGAGGATCCAATTTGGGGCGCATATGAACTATGTAGCTTTCAATTGTTAATCACCTTATCCCTTCCAGGGGCAAATGAAACCCCCTTCTTCCAATTTCATCATAGGCGCATTTGATATGTCCAACTTTAAGGCGCAAATTTCATGTCAAGCTTTCATTTTGGAGTGGGGCGCAAATAGTATGGTGTTCTTCAAGTTTCAACGACTTAGAAATTTTTTATCACCCCCATTCAAGCCAGGCGCATATGATAGACTTAGCTTTTAATTTGAATGCCTTAGGCGGATTTTCATACTTCAACCTCTTTGGGCGCATTTCACCCTAGCAACTTCCAATTTTCCAGACTTAGGCAATTTTCCATCTCTCTTCAGCTCATCAATGTGAATTTCAATGCTGGACTCCAAATTTTATCCGTTTTAGCGAATTTCATGCCCTCTGCCAGATTTAGGTTGATTTTCTTCTATTAACCCTAATTTACCCTGACTTTCTATTTTTGGAAAGTTTTTTTGAATTTCGCGCCAAGGACTGAATTTTGACTCCAGAAAGCCTGATTTTCGCCCTGCTCTGCATTTCAACTGATCTGCTTTGTTGATGCCTAATGCCTGTTTACACCTGCTATTTTTAGCAACCTGCTAAAAATAGAAATTGCTCAGAAAGTCTTCAAATTTCACGTGCTAAATGCCTGAAGCGTGGTGATCGTAGCTGGATGCTGCTTTGGAGTGACTATCCTGTTCTGCCCTTGATTTTAGGAAACCCTAATTTCTCTGCCCTGGCCTGCTAAAAATAGCAATTATCTGATTTCCCATCTTCTGCAGCCCCGTTTGTCTTGAAATTCACGCCAAGGATCCCTCATCACATGTTTGACTTGTACCTGTTGACCTGCTGTTTATAGCTGCTTTTAACGTGACTTACTATTTATAGTAAGTGCTTGTTTCTGAGACTTCCTTAACTCCGTTTGAGTTGAAATTTGGATGCTGTGATCGTTGTCGGTGAATTTGCCTATCTGTGCTGGCGCCCAAGGTTGACTTTCTATTTATACCCTGCGCCGAGAATACCTTACTAAAAATAGTAAGTGCTTCGATTGTCTTCAAATTTTGCCAGCAGACTCTCTGAAGGATACTGATCACGGTGGACACTTCAGTTTTGGACATTTTGACGTTTGATTCCTCATTTTTAGCCCTGAAGCTCAAAACCCTAATTTTCCGCCTGTTCCTCTGATGAGCTCCGTTTGATCTCATTTCAATTGCATGATGATTAGTTTGCAGTTCTGAAGTGCTGAGCGGCTACCTGATTGGTACCTGCTAAAAATAGAAAGTGGCTGAAAAGTGACTGACCAATTGCTGGATGATTTTGCATGTCACACTGCCCGAAAAATCTTGAAAAACCCAGAAAAACCCAGAAAAATCTTCAACATGCAAGTACCGGCTAAAAATAGCAAGTTTCAGAAAAGTGACCAGTTCCATTTGCATGTTACACCGTTGCGAAGCTCTTGAAAAACCCAGAAGGAATATGCCGACATACGCTGAAAAAGTCTGCTTGCAAACCCTAATATCGGCCTCCAAAGGTAGAATGCTGAAAGTCGTCATCCTGCTTTGCATGTCATATCACTGCGAAGGTCTCAAAAAACCCAGAAAGAATCTCTGGACATGCATCAAAAAATGTAACATGTGGACCCTGGAATCTGCTTAGGAAGCTGGACTGCTAAAAATAGCAAGTCGTTCGTTTTTGCTCAAATTTTGTCAAAAATGAACTTGAAGTGTTTAGAATGTAATGAAGTTGTCAAAATGTGAAAATCTCGAGAAAATCAACCCCAAGTCGACACTTACTAAAAATAGAAAGTTGGCTGTAATGTCCTCATTTTGGCCATACGCTCTTCTTTGATTCATCAGTCTATTCCAGAACCTGTAGACTGGAATGAGGTGAAATTAGGGTTTCTTGGCTTGGAGTTTTGTGGCATTTCATGTTATTTACTATTTTTAGTAAATGCTAGTTGTGGCAGTTGCAGTTGTCCATTCTTAGTCCCTCTCAGTTGGAGCAGTTGTTATTATTTTGGCTTGGTCTTCAAAGAGCTTTATTTGGTGAAAAATATTTAATTAAAGGCATTATGTTTTAATTCACTGTTGACACCCCCTTGGCCTAAGGAGATAACTTAAGTTGTTTTTAAAAGTGGGGCCATGAAGGGTATGCCTTCATAAAGAGCTTTATTAATTTTATTAAGAACTTTATTCCTTGAGCAAAAGTGGACGCCACTTTTATATTATTTGAATAAAGTGAAATTCTTGGAGGCTTTTGGGACGCCACTTGAGAAGTTGATTGGTCTTTGGGAATGGGAAAGGTCTCTTGTGTCTTTTGAGCTGCTTCTCAGGCAATTGAAGAGTTTTGGTGAGCTCTTATTTATTGAAGGCTTTTGCTCTAGCTTTTGGATCCATGAAAATTATGCTAAAGTTATGCTGTCGAAATGACAATTGACAAATTGCTTCGAGGAAGTCTACCTCCTAGCCTCTCATCCAATTTCGTGTTTGCAATATAACACCTAGTTGGCTACATTGCTGCTTCTCAACTTCAGACTAGCAGATTGAGCATCAAAGATTGAAGAATTTTGAAGATTTTGGTAATTTTGGTTTGCTGTTTCATCAACTGCTGAAAGTGATTTTTATTCATGGCTTATTTTCCAGCTTGAATTTCGTTCTGGGTATTTAACCAATCTGTTTGTTGACCTTGGGCGACCATTCATGCAAGTTTTGAGATTTTATTTTGAAGTGCTTGATTTTTAATTAAAATCGCCCTTCCCAAGAGGGCCGTACCATCTCATATGCATTGGGAATTGTGCAAGTTAAAAAATAAGTTGAAGTTGCTGCTGTTTGGTGCTTGGTTTTTGGGCGCCTACCTCTTGAGAAACATTTGCAAAAGATTTCAGTCAATTCGGAGGTGAAACGAGTGAGTTATGAATATTTTACTGTTTCACAGTCTGCTGTTATAATTTCCAGAATTCTGATTTTTATATCAGACTGTTGCAATTTCCAGTTTTTTGGCTTATACTTCAGTATTTGAGTGTTATATCATTGTAGAAGTTCATACTTGTATCTAAGGTTCATTCCTTATCAATTGTACTTAGTAATTTGCAGAGTTTTATTTGTAAGGTTGAGATTAAGCATTACTAATCCAACCATTCTTTCATTTCTGCAATTTACTTTCTGTTTATCATTAAATTACCCCTGGATGGTTTACCGCCAGTGTGGAAAATCTATTTGTAACACTCTTATACCCACTTCATAGTGGTGAATCCCCACAGCATTGTGGATGCCCGCCGCAGCGGATGAATTGCTTTCTATTGTAATCTTTTCCCCCCACTGTTTGGTGGTAGTGTGGAATTGTTTCTCATGGCTGGTTATCCGCCTAACAGTTTATAATTTCAATTTCTTAGACTCCGTCATATGTTAGCACCTCGCCCTCAGTGGGATCTTGAGTGCACATTCTTGACGTTGAGTAGTTCTTCCATTCAAATTCAGTTTCTTCAATTCAAGTTCAGTATCTTCCATTCAAGTTCAGATTTTAGTTTGAGGCTAACGCTAATCCAATCATCTATTGCTGGTTATTGTGTGTTAAAATTCATCGAAAAAATTGGTTAGCATATTTCATTGGCAGAACTCAGTGAAAATTTAGGGGTTATTTGCTGGAAGCATTGTAATAGCATTGCTAGGCTCAAAAGTTGACCAACCAACTCAATTTGACCCCAAAGTGACCTAAAGATGTGAAACCCTAATATCAGACTTGGTCAAGTTTTACGTTTAAGCTCGCGGGCGGGAGCATCCCCGGAAAGCAAATAACAGAAAAGAAGCAGAAAGAGAGAGAGAGAGACAAAAACCAAAGCCAAAAGACCAGAATGGAGCAAAAATTTAGGGGTCCCCATTTTGAATGGGGCGATGTGTGAAAAGGTCACAACAGAAATTAACAATATTTGAAACATAACTTGCAAAGATATACGACTGGAAACATGAATGCTAGAAATTAAAGCTTTATTGATATTGCATAATTTCAGAAAGCTTTACAAAGAAAGATACCCGGAAACAGTCTTCAGATCTTGAAAAGATGTTGAAACCCTTATTCTGAATCTCTACTGCAAATCTGATGAAGCACAATGTTGACTTCAAGATAAAGCCAATCCGCGGGCAACCCTTCAGCTGATCTCTCACAACCTCAGTTATGCCAATCAATGAGAGTTTTCGTTCCCACTGATCAAAAAATCATGAAAACCCTAGATTTCCATCCTCAAGAGCCAATCTCTCCAAAGCGCAAATTCAATATGTAAAATGATCCATTGATGCCTTCATTTACTTTTCGATGGCATATATATATTTCTCCAATTTTAGTTGATCCCTTCTAGAAGTCTCCTTTTTATCATTTAAAATGATATTTAATATTTTCCTTTCACTTTAATAAATGCTTCAATAAATGGGCACTCATTAAATATTATTATTTAATGCCACTTGGAGAGCTCCATAACACCCAAACTGAACCCTCTAATCCACCACACTAGCCTACGAGGGTCAACTGATAGGCTAATCCTTCAAATTCTGATGCTCGCAAAAATCGGGATATTACAACCGGGACACAGTTTCCTGCTTTTTAGCAGATGTGATTGAGATTTGAAATGGCTTTCATCTAGAAGCTTTCTTTCCGCTTTCTTTCTATTCTTGGAGCAATTCTTATCCATTCTTTGAAGAAGAGAAAGAAGATAAATGTAATAGTTGGCGTTTCCCGCTTTTCCTGCTTTCCTAGGTGTTAGATGTTATCTTTTTTCTAGATTTAGAAATAAAGCTTGCTTGCTGAGCAAGCCCTAGATTGTGAAAGCAAGGAGATTTTAGGGTTCCCTACTCCTCTGCTTGCCTATAAATAAGAGCCTTTGCTCATTAGTTTTCTTTAACCATGCTAGTGATAACAAAACGCTAAGCCTATTGTGCCTTCTATTTGTTATTCAAGTGTTCAATTGTTTTATGATAGCGAATTGTTGAGTCTCTTTTAGCCAACAAGGATTTGTTGTAATTGCTGTTCCTATTGTGTAAGAACAAGATTGCAAGCCTCTTTAGCGGCAAGCTCTTGTTCCAGGCATGTTAGTAGTAGATTTTGTTCCAGAAATTTGAGAAATAAAATCATGAGCCTCCTTTGCCTTGATATAACGTCTCAGATTTCTGTTATTTGTGTTATGCTTTTATGATCTTAATTTCAGCTTACATTGAAGTGTGTAGATGTTTGTTGGAAAAGAGTTTATTGAAGCACTTTGTCAGAGAATCAGCCTTGTTCATTTCTAGTTTCTCTTGCTCTGCGTATTACTTGAGAAGTTAGAAACGTCTTTAGCTTAAGTTAGTCGTAGTTGAAGTTCTTAAAATAAAAAATCTCAACTGCGGCGTTTGTGTTTAATAAACCTTGTGCTCTAGCTGATCAAAAAGATAGGCAACTTAGTTTTTAGTTTACTTTCTTTCAACACCATCAACAAGAGGGAGCTTCCCCTCCTAATTTGAAGAGCAGTTTTACTGTGCATAGCTGTCCGTTTCAAATACGCATTCGAGAGGTGCGAATTTAAACGCCAACAGTTTGAAACTAGAAAGGTTAAAGGAATTTCACATGATTCCATTGACTTGGATGAGATTGATCCTTATGGTGAATGGACTATCGAAGAACAAGATGATGTCCTCCTTACTGATGAAGATCTTGCAAAATTGGAAAGAGGAGTAGCAAAATTGGATGCAATGGAGAAAGATGAAGACACTTTTGAAGAAACAATTTATCATCATTTTGATACTAACTTACCTTTTAGTTTGAGGCCTGAAAAATTAAGTTACACAAGAAGGAGAAATAGGAAGATGTAGATTGTATTTGGTTGTTTTTTTCATTTTGACATATCATCATATGTAAATAGTTATAAATTTATAATACTGTTATACATTTGAAACCATGAAATTTCAAATTTTGAGAGTATGAGGATCATATGACATGTTTAATATTTGAATTATGACAATTTGATAGTCAAATTGGACTTCTATGTTCTCTAAATGCATGATTTTTTTGATTTTTTTTTGTGTAATTATAAAGTTTTTATTTTTTGCCAGAGTTCATCTTGAGTTTTTTTTCCAAGATTGAGTCAAAGTTTTGAGCTGCCGATTCTGAGCTGAGTCCAAGTTTTCAAACTATGGTTAGAGCAACTCGTCTATATAAAGGAGTCATTATAGGAACTGTCGTATAATAAAGGAGATGTAATTCCTATATATTAGTGATTGTATGATTGAGCTAAATGAATTGAAGCATAATATTATTTGTGTGCAAATTTTGCAACCTGAATTCCATAGGAGGAAAAGGATAAAAGGGATTTCTTTTGATCTTACTTCAACATCTTGTCTGGGGTGCCTGTTGTTATATGCCTTAATATTTATGTATTACATAGAAGGCTATATGCTATGGACTTTATATCTTTGATAAGCTGCCTTTTCTGTAGACTTCATATACAGTTTCAGTTGATGGATTAATTTTTTGTTGTAATGGTGTTCTTTGGTTCCTTGAACTTATTGGGAATGCTCCTTTCCTCATTGTGTAAAGGAATTGGGTGTAAAATCAGCCTTCAGCTTCTTTTAATATATATAAATTTCTCTTATATAAATAAAAATTAAATTATAAAACCGCACTATGTGTAAGAGACATTGTTTCAATCTTTTTTCATTTACAGGATATGTATTCCAGGAAATGTTTTGTTTGCTGCATGCTAGAGTGGATGCAAAATAATCGTTGCATTTTGTCAAGATTACATTTCACGGCCTCAGTGATAAGAAGTTAATGAATCTCATTTTCAACCTTCCTGTACAAAGAGTAGCTATGCAATATTTATTTAATGAATAACTGTTGGTTTTCTTGTGTTCCAGTTTACCATTGCAAATGGGAATTGCTTTATTTCTTTTATACACACAAGTCAAGTTCGCTTTCCTTGCCGGTCTTTCTGTGATTGTCTTATTGATTCCAGGTACAGATCAAAAAGCATTCTTATTTTAGGCAATATATTTTCTTTTCTTTATGGATCTCGGTTAGAAAGAAGAAATCATGTTAACTTCCATTGATGACCAATAGCAGGTCAATGGGACATTAAGTAATTCAGTTTTCAATAGAGAAGTATTAGGGTAATGGAGCACTACTTGAAAAAAGTAACTATGCTAAGATAGAAAAAATTATTAAAGGCAATACCACGCAAATGTTTGATGTATAACATTAAGTGCATACATAGCACATTGCCAGATGTATGCCTTCATATAATGTTTTATGATGCCCATTTTGCATAGATTAATCTTTGACTTAATAGTTATTGAGTTAAAACATATTTTAGACAGTGGCATATTATAGTTTTAAGCTTTCTTATATGGTTGATGTTTTCAGTCTAACAGTACATTGATGGTAATTGTACAGTAAACAGATGGATTGCTGGAAAAATTAGCACTGCTAATCAGCTCATGATGAAACAGAAAGATGAAAGGTGAAAACTATTTTATTGTTTTTGGATCTTGCAAACCTAATTCTGTAGGTACTCAAATTGGAAAGAAAAAAAATTCTATTTATACCTCTGTATGTAGCCAAAGAATGTTAACATGGATCTTGAGCATTCCATTTATCCATCTTTACAGTCTATTTTCCTTTCATTTTCCATCCTTTTTAAAACATAGATTTATCATTTCCTAAATTTGTAGTCTGCAGAATTTTCTGAATGCTGAACCTAACTTGATATCCAACTCTCCTTTTCATTCAGCTTACATTTTTGAGCATCATTCAGTTTTATTGAAATTTTGTGATGGGATATCTAAAGAACTCCTATAACATGTGTGTGTGTGTGTGTTATGAATTTGGAATGATCATATTCATATATATAATACTTTGGGATTACCTTTGTACCTCCTTGAAAAAATCGTAGAGGAAAGAAAGAAAGAATGTAGATTAACATTCATGGATGGCCAAGAATTGGTCAAAAAGATTGGAACACACAAGAAGTGCAATAGCAGAGAATTGGGGCAAAAGGGGAGATAACCTTAAGCAAATACAATAAACAAGAAAAACAAGAAACCACATTAGCCTACGAGAATCTGAAGAATGGGCTAATTGTCTCCAACGGTCAACTACTTAGGAAGGGGACATTACAAAACCTAACCTGATATCCAACTCTCCTTTCCATTCAGCTTACATTTTTGAGCATCATTTAGTTTCATTGAAATTTTGTGATGGGACATCTAAAGGACACCTATAACATGTGTGTGTGTGTGTGTTATGAATTTGGAATGATCATATTCGTATATATAATACTTTCGGATTACCTTTGTACCTCCTTTGAAAAATCTTAAAGGAAAGAAAGAAACAAAGAATGTAGAATAGGTCAAAATTACTGGAACACACAAGTAGTTCAATAGCAAAGAACCAAGGCAAAAGAGGAGATAACTTGTAATGTCCCCAATTTTTATTCAGTCCACATATAATTAAATAAATAATTTTTAAATTGTTTGTAATGTCCCCATTTTCACGAGCGTCACGATTCAGAGGATTTAGTCTATTCCTGACCCTCGTAGGCTAAGGAGCGTGGTTAGGGGGTCTCCTGCAGGCAGTTACCTAGTCAGCTGTTGGCTTCTACTCATTGATTTTGGAGTTAATCGGAGGTTTCTTATGATTTTTGGATGTTGGATAACATAACATGTTTGAAAACATAATGTTGGATAACACACTGTTTGACAACATACTGTTTGATAGCACATTGCATTAGAAAACATATCGTTGGATAACATATTGTGTTAGATATCATATTTGCACTTTATGAGTTATATTTTATATTATTATAATAAAGTGTACATATAATAAAATATTATATTATTTCTTGAAACTTCTAGATTGTGGGCCGACCTCTTGGTGAAAAAGAATAAATAGGTGAGGCTAGCCATTGTCTCATCATCCAGGAATTGTTATTTGATTTGAAGAACTTGTTTGGTGAAGGAGCCAGGTAGGGTTTCTGCCATTTCCAGCCATTGGGAATGAAAACTCTCATTGGTTATGCAATTTTGAGGGTGTGAAATATCATCTGAATTGCAGCTGAGAGGAAGATACTTCAGTCTTCCATTTGTGCTTCATTGAAGAAAGTATTGAAGATATTTCAGTTTAGCAAAATTAGTGGCCTTTGGCCAATTTTGTAAGAAAGTCAATTTGAGATTCTGGAGAGTTTGTTATTTGCTGAGATTTTAATCATCAAAGGCTGTTTGGAGAAAGACGAATTCTGTAGGAGAATATTTGCAGATTATTGGAAGGATTGGAATCAATCTATTGGTAGACGATTTCGGGAGATATGATTTTATCTCTTTCCATTCAAGAAATCGTGGCACTTGGAGGGTAATCTGATACAGCATTTTGATGGCACGATTTTAGTGATAAGGGCATAATAAAATTCGAATCTATACAAGGGAGAATCACAGGTCTTCAAAGGAGTGAGGAGTTGCATTTTTGAGCTTAAACAGGATGACTCTTGCACAAACATCATATTCAATAAGCTGGTTCGATTTTGAAAGAGAAGGCAGAGTAAATACCAATTACTCTTGGAGAGAAGTCGCTAGCTATCTATTAAGTTGGACGCTGCAATTCCAGGCATAAAGGAATTTAATTAGGAATCAATCGGTTCACTTTCTATTTGCTGGCTCCATCTTCTCAGACCTACGAACCAGGTTCTTTATTTTGCATCTCTGTAACATCTAGAAATCACCGCCGGTCTGTCTGGGAACAATCATTGTAGTTTTCAGACATTGAGTCAAATAGCTTGCATATGTAAGAAGTTTATAAAAAAATAAGGCATGATTGATATTGGCAGCATTATAATCATTCTCAGCATTGTAATCAGAATTCAATGAGTTTAGTTTGCATTCAGTTTTCAGTCAAGATTATTCATCATGGTGGAGATGCATATATGTAATCCATTGTTCAGTTGAAGGTCAAACTTATTGTCAAATTAAGGCATTTGAAGGTAGCCCACTAAGTGTTTGATAAATTGTATATCTGCTATCTTTTCACATTTTGCATCAGTAGTTGCATGCCAACTGTATGAGGAAATGACATCTTGCTGTAGCTAGACAGTGGCTCTTAGTTTCAATCATATATTGAATAGAAAATACTAAATACAATCTGCACTTCATCTTAGATGTAAATGGTCATGTTTCTCATGGTTTAGACAAGTTCTATTTGCATTTCAACACTTCTTTTCAAGAGAAAACATAAACAGAGAATTATATCAGACCAAAGGCAGCATTTGTTTGATAAAATGTCCAAGAGCTAAGGCAGCAAATTTACATCAGAATTAGCCGGGTCATTGCATTGTCGAATAAGATTAAATTTCAAAGGACAACATAAATTAATTATTTTAATGGTAAAAAGTGACTTAAGTTAAAAAGTTAAAATATATAATAAAAGTCACTTTCAAGGGGAAATAAGGAGTTAAATTAAAGTAAATTTGGTTTTCAAGAATTAGGGTGGCAGTTACAGGAAGAGGAAAGATTAAAAGTTTTGGAGAAGCTCATTTTCAGTTTGTAATGAACCCAACTCAAACTGTCTTCCAAACACTTCAATTTCTGCCTTTGTAATTTCGTCAAACAGTTGGCATGCAAAGTCTTTGCTTGCTGATTTGATGTTTTAGTTTGATATTGCTTGTTTGTAATGAATGCTAAAATGTTTTGAATGCTTGAAAAGACTACTATAATGACTAAAGAAAGATTAGAATGCAATGCAATGCTTGTTTTTGGATTTTCCAATGCAAATAGATGAAAACTACATGAAGAATGTGCATCTACAGCCAATTGACATTTTGTCAAACACTTGGCATGCATACTACTAATTAGATCATGAATGATATAAACAAGCTCAATTACAATAGTATTTGACTGGCAACTTATATCTCCTTATTTGCAATAAAATGATGCTATGAATTGGCCAAGACTCTTGGCTTACAATTGATTTACAATAGTGCCAAATCTGATTTTCTGAGTATTCACTTACAGCAGCAACTAAAATGCCTATGATGACAATGCAAACTACTTAGTAAATGCAAGAAGAACCTGGGAATGAGGGCACCCAATGTTGTTGATGAAGAAACAATAAAAATCCAATGTGATAAACACCTTCCAAGCTCAAATCGACTTGCTCAAGCTGCCGCCCCTGTTTTTCCCTGGAAAATGTTTAAATAATTAATTGCAGCACCAAACTCCTTCCAATTTGCCCCTAAAACGATTGTCTCGATGATAGGAATTGAATGCAACAATACCTAAAATGATTGGCCTCCTCAATCGAAAGATATGAACAAAAACATGAGACTCACATAGGTTGATATGATGACTGGAAAATTATATCTGAATATCACAATAATCAAATCGACCTTATAGCTGAAGATGTGAAGTGATCCCAAGCAAGCAAAATGATCTCTTCAATCACCAATCGAACCTCCTTCAAAATTGGCCTTTGGCCACAAATTTTGCTACAATGAAGTGTGAAGTAATTGTTGTGACCTTTTTCACACATCACCCCATTCAAAATGGGGACCCCCTAATTTTTGCTCCATTCTAGTCTTTTGGCTTTGGTTTTGTTTCTCTCTCTCTCTTTCTGTCTCTTTTCTGCCGTCTGCCTTTCCGGGGATGTGTCCACCTTTGAGCTTGAATGTGAGATTTTGGCTAAGTTTGAGAATTAGGGTTTTGAGTCTTCCGGCCAGTCTGGAGTCAAATGGAGTGAATAAGTTGAAATTTGAGCTTAGTAATGCAGTCAGCATGCTTCCAACAGGTCTTCAGCAAAGTTTCATCAAATTTCGACAACTTACTATTTTTAGTAAGTGTTCAATTCAGGGCGTTCTCTCAACACTTTTGAAGTTCCGATCGTTACATTGCATCCAGAGCATGTCAGGCTATTTGTCTGCAAATTTTGAGCTGGAACTAACAACTTTCTATTTTTAGCAAATGTCACCTTCAGGAGCAGATTTTAGGGTTTATATGCAAAGTTTTTCAGTGCATGTCTGGAGATTCTTTCTGGGTTTTTTGAAACCTACGTAGTGATATAACATGCAAAATGAGATGATGATTTTCAGAACTCAGTCTTCGGAGGCTATTTTTAGGGTTTGCATGTTGAAATTTTCTATGCATGTTTGGACATTCCTTGTGGGTTTTTCGAAAGCTTCGCATTGATGTGACATGCAAGGCAAGATGATCACTTTTAAGAGACTTACTATTTTTAGCAGGACCATTCTGGCAGCTACCCAACACATCAGTATCATGAACAGAGCAAAGTGCAACAAAAACAGAGTCAAACGGAGGCTGTTTGATTGACATGCAAGTCAAATTAGGGTTTCCAGCTTCGGGACCCAAAATGAGGGGTCAAATGCCAATTTTTTTTGAAAATCGGTGTATCCCACTGCGATCAGTATCTTTCAAGCTACCCACCGGTAAAATTTGAAGGCAATCGAAGCACTTACTATTTATAGTAAGCCACTTCTGAAACATACTATAAATCAGTGTTCCACGGGGACGTGTTCCCCCCCAAAAATGGCCCGTTTCCGAAACGGGGACGTCTCGGGGACGGGGGGACGGGTACTTGGCGTCCCCCGCCGTCCCGCCACCGCCACCGGTGCTCCGCTAGAGACGAGGAGACGTCTCCACGTCTCCTGGTCTCCTGGGGAGACGCCTAGACGTTTCTCGGGAGACTGGGAAACGCCTAGCCGTCTCCCGTCTTGAGACGCGTCAATGGACGCATAAATCAAAATTTAACTTAAATTTTTAGTTTATATGTATTTTGTTGTTGCCCTAATTTGGCGTGGGCCCCACCCCTTCCTCTAAAACAACACAAAACAATGAAAACATCTTAATTTGATCATTTCAATCACATTTACAAAGACTGATTTTTTTTGCAGCCAGCTGAAGAAGAAGAAAAACAGTGAAGAAGTCTGATTGAAGGAGTGAAAATAAAGATTGCAAGTGTGATAGGAGTGAGAAGGAGCAAGAAGAAGAGGAGGAAGAGGATTCTACTTCATTTTGGAGAGATTTTTCAAGCACAAGGTAGGGTTTTTGAAGTTTTTTTCAAATTTCTTGTTGTTTTTCAAGTTTTTGTTTTAAAATTTATTTTCTTAGTTTAAACTTGTTTTCTTTTTTTCTTATTCATCTCAAAGACTCAAAATCAGATTTGATGTTGAATCTTGAGAGCAAAATGATGAAGATGAATGAATCATTCATCATTTTGCCCTCAAGATTCAACATCAATTTTTTTATTTTAAAATTTTAATATTAAAGTTTAAAGTTAAAGTGTAAACAGCTTGCTTTTTTAAATTTTTTTCCTCAGATCCTTTCTATTTCTCAAATACTATTAGTTATTAGTTATTAGTTATTTATATTGCTTATAGAGCTTGCTTTTTTTTCCTCATATCCTTTCTATTTCTCAAATCCTTTTTATTTTCTATTTGCAAACTGCAAAGTAAAATTTCAAATTTGTTATTTCAATTTTCATTGTTTCAATTTGTTAAAGTAGGCTGATTTTATTTTAATTTTGTGAAATGCAGTGTCACTTTCACGATGAGCACCCAAGACATGAGTGGGGATGACATGGAAATTCACTCTCATAGTGAACATGATTCAGATTTTGAACCTGAGAATGAGGGGGATGACCATGGGGCTGATCCTGCAGCCCAATCTAGTTCCATGGCGAGTGCACCAGCTAGTACAGGTTGCCCTTCAGAAATTTTGGCAGAGTTTGCTAGGGGTCATTTTGATCCGAAGTCTCCTCTCAAACAGTTTGCTACAAGAATACAAAGCACATCAAGTTCAGGTGGGGGAACAAGGAAGTGGAAGTGCAACATTTGTCATATGGAATGGTTTGGTAGCATCACTCGAGTGAATGCACACTTTCTTTTTTGGACAGGAAAAGGTGTGGAGCCTTGTAAGTTTTTGAAGGAGGCTCAAAATATAAAATATAGAATGGAGTTTAACAAGCTTTGGGGCATTCCAGAGGACACAAATATTTCAGTCCCTACTACTTTGACTGCTAGGGCAGCCCTTCAGCAAATCCAGCATGCATCAGTGCCACATACTTTTCAGACGGGAGGAATGATGTTTGGATCTTCATCCACTTCCACTTCTAGTGTCGCTAGGGGGACAGCCATAGGGAAACGCAAGTTGCAGACATCACAAAGTAACCCCATAGCTAATATGTTTAATGTGTAGTTGAGAGATGAGATAGATGAATCCATTGGCAAGTTCTTCTTTGCCAATGGAATTCCATTTCATGTTACACGGTCTCCTTATTATAGGGAGATGATGGCTATGGTGGCTAAGGGAGGAACATCATATGTGCCACCAGGTGAGACAAAAATGAGGACCTCGATCTTGGATAAGTGCTATTCCAAGATCAATATTTTGATGGAGAAGATGAAGGCATGTTGGGTGGCATCTGGGTGCAGTATAGTTATGGATGGGTGGACGGACATTAGCCATCGTCCACTCATCAACATCATGGTCACATGTGCAGAGGGCCCATACTTCCTTAGAGCAGTTGATTGTACAGGGCATCGCAAAGATGCTGATTTTCAGTTTCATCTCCTCAGGGAGGCTATTGAGGAGGTTGGGCCACAAAATGTGGTCCAAGTAGTCACAGATGCAGCCCATGTGTGTAAAGCAGCAGGGAAACTCATTGAGGCAGCCTATAGACATATTTGGTGGACCCCATGTTGTGTGCATGCCATGAACAATGCACTCAAGGACATGGGGAAGATTGATTGGATTAGAGGAGTGGTCACTGATGCGAGAGATGTGCAGATGTTTATCTGCAACCACCACACTTCCCATGCACTCTTCAGGACCTTCGCGAAGAAGGAGTTCTTGAAACCGGTGGAGACCCGATATGCATCATATTTCATTCTCTTGGAGAGAATGATTGAGTTGCAAGAGGCATTGCAAGTCATGGTTATGACTAATGAGTGGAATAGGTGGGCCGAGGCCAAGACAGCACAGGGGAGAAGGGTGAAGGAGATAGTGAAGAGTGATGTGTTTTGGACTGATGCGAAATACATTGTCTCCATCATTTCTCCAGTATTCCAGGTTATCAGATATGGGGATGGGGATGCACCTAACCTTGGAGAGGTGTATGAGTGCATCGACTCTATGCTTGACCAGATGAGGGCTGCTGTGCAAGTGAAGGACCCCTCTCTAGCATTCTACAATGAGCACATCCGGCCAATCATTCAGCGCAGATGGGACAAGTTGAACACTCCTTTGCATATGGCTGCCTTTGCCTTGAATCCTAAGTGGTACATGGCTAGACCAGGTAGAGTGACACCGATTCGGGATGATGAGGTGAAGGCAGGTTTCTTTAGGTGCATAGAGAAGATGTATGATTCTACAGATGCCAGCACAATTCGCACTGAGTGGACCAGATTTGCCACTCTTAGAGGCTATTCAGATGCAGCAAAGGTGGATATAGTTTCTATGGCACAGGAGGACCCACTTTTGTGGTGGAATTGTCATGGTTTCGAAATCTTTGACCACCACTCTAGCTATTCGTCTGCTATCCCAGGTTTCCAGTTCTTCAGCTGCTGAGAGGAACTGGTCTACATATAGCTTCATCCACTCTCTTAAGAGGAACAAACTTACCTTTAAGAGAGCAGAGAAGCTTGTGGCTGTACACAGTGCTTTGCGTCTCATGGACCGCAAGACAATTGTGTACAAGGAGAGTCCAACGGCACGATGGGATGTGGAGCTAGAGGAGCCTTCACAGATTGATGAGGATGATCCTACCACTTCAGATGCAGGGCTGGTTGGTGTGAGCTTGAGGGATCTTGACCTTGTGGAGTCCAGCAGTTCCAGTGATGGGGAGTTTGTAGATGATTAGAGGCCTCCATTCACTACATTTGAGTTTTGACATTTTGGCATTTTGTCTTTTCAGTTTTCATTTTGTAATGCTACTTATTGTAATGATGAATCATGTAATCAATTAATCATCTTTATAGACTTCGTCATATCATCATATCTCATATGACATCATATATTTATATTTGGGGATATAAATTTATAATAGAAATCTCCAATTTGACAATTTCATTTGTCAAATTTTATTTAGCAATTAGCATTCAAATATCATTATATTTTCGTATTTAGATTTAGTATTTCAAATTTTGCCATGTTATAATTTATTAATTTTACTAATTTGAAATTTCCTATAGTTTCATTTGAAATGTAATTCTTATACTGTTATATTGTTATACATCTTTTCAAAAGAATTATATCAGCACCACCACCCCGCCACCTCCCCGCCGCCGTCTCCCCGCCGTCCCCAAACTTAGGCCCTTTGTCCCCCCGTCTCCGAAACGCGTTTCCCCGTCCCCCCGTTTCCCCGTCCCCCAGGCCCGTGGAACACTGCTATAAATAGTAAGTCAGCAGTAGGCGCCAATGTGAACGGGAAAGTCTATCGATGAGGGTCACACCATCCAAATTTCAAGTCAAACGGAGTTGGGGAAGTCATGAAACTGAGCAGTTACTATAAATAGTAAAACACCTTTAGAAACATGCTATAAATAGCAAGTCCACTCGAGATGGCAGTATGAGCAAATCACCTAGGTCATGAGGATCCTGTGGCGCGAATCCCACATTAATCCAAGCTTCAGAAGTACGAAAATCATAGGGCTTACTAAATATAGTAAGATATGAGCGAGCAGGCCAAAAAAATTCTAAGTCTGACAAAATTCCTTCTCACCCTGTCAAATGCGCCCAAGGAGAAACTGGTAGGAGGATGGAAAAGTTTCAAGTTTGGAAATCTTGTTTGACCCCCAAAATGCACCCTCAAGCTGGCAGGAAGTTGAGAAATTTTCTAAGTATAAGTTAAATCCTCCTTGACCCCTAAAATGCGCCCTCATCTAGTCAAGGTGAAGAAAAAGAATTAAGGCATTGCTAAGTCCTTCTAGACCCCCTAAATGCGCCCAAGGAAAGAAGTGATGGATGTGAAAATTTCTAAGGCATGAAAACATCCTCCTCCACCCTCAAAATGCGCCCTCAAGGAGAAATAGGATAAAAAATTTTCTAAGTGTTGAAGTTTATCCTCCTCATACCCCGAAATGCGCCCAAGAAGAGAAAGGGGTGAGAAAATTTCTAAGTGTAAGTTAAATCCTTCATCACCCTCAAAATGTGCCCATGCTAGAAGAGGAGTCAAGGCAAGTCAAAAGGTGTTGGAGTCAAACTTCCTTCACCACCCCCTAAATGCGCCCAAGTGCAAGGTGAAGATGGGTAAAAAGAGTTACCAAGGCGTTCAGTTTTTCCTCCATGACATGTGAAATGCGCCCAAATGAGCAAGGTCAAGGCATAAACTAAGGCGCTGGGAGTTAAATCCTCCATATGCTAAATGTGCCCATGTTAGAAGCAAGGTCAAGGCATAAACTAAGGCGTTGAGAGTTAAATCCTCCTCCATATGCTAAATGCGCCCATGTTAGAGATGAGGTTGGAAAAGTGGAGATGAAGTTGGAAAAGTGACTAAGGCATTGGAAATAAATCCACCTCAGTATGTAAAATGCGCCCAAGTCTAAGGTGGCTGAGAAAATTCTAAATGTTAATCCCTGCCTGACATGTAAATGCGCCTAGAGTATTGAAGATGTTAGCTTGGAGAAAATTGTCTAAGGCATGTGAAATCCCTCTGGACCCCTCATATGCGCCCATGTTGATGATATTATTTAAAATTTTTCTAAGGCACAAAATTCCACCTCGAGAGGAAAATATGCCCAGGCTTGAGAGGGTGATGAAATTTGTTAAGACATGAATAAAATTGACAAAGATATGTCAGAGGGCTCCAGCTTCATCAGGATGATAAAAATTGTCAAGGCCAAGCAAGAAAATATGCCTAGAGATGAAGAATAAATTTGATTGAAAAATATTTTTTTCAGGTTAAAATTCAAAAAATTAAAAGTACCCCTTCGTTTGTAGACCCATGGATTCGACACTTTCTGAAGGGAATTTTCTTCTGGGTATTGGACATCTTCGACGAGGAATTGATTTTAAAGTCTTCCACACTTCGCCAAGGCCTTCAAGATGAAGATTTTTCATGGGCACCTGATTGATGAATTTCTTGAGGGGAAAATTTAAAATTTTTCTAAGGCAGAAAGAATAAAATGTGTTGTTGAAATAAAATGCCTTGGATGATGAATTTGAGGTTGATTACTGTTGACGTGATTTTTGTGACCGCACCAATCAACAGAACAAAGTAATCCGAAGGCTACTCCATTCTCTCTTGATCAAAGTATTCTGTGCGCTAAGATTGCTAGAAAGATCGCACGTTCAACTCCAAGGTCCCGAAATGCTTTGGAATACCCTCAGTAGGTTCGTTGTGATATGCTGTTTTTACGAGGGGACTTACACAATTGTTCTTAAGGCTTGCAGCTAACAACAGATGGGTGATTGGAAGGGAATTTATGTAATGCGAATGATTTGGCAATAGTGTACGTTTTCCTAAACTAACCAGAAAAATACTGAGTTGAATGGTTGCAGGGATTAAAGAATCTATATTCTATCTAAAGGCGGGACGCGGGATCAATTTCGACAAGCTTCAACCAAACTCTGCTCTACCTCATGTCGGACAACTTATTCAAAGTTGGTGCAATCTTTAAGGGGATGGCAAGAAATGTTCAAGTTACAATCCGACAACAAGATACCTTCAAGACGACGCATACCAAGACATGAATTACAACTGAAGTTAGGCTTATAAAATGCTCCAGTTGACCACACAAGGCAAACATGCCGTCAGCAAGCTGCTAGTGGTATGGACTAAAATGAAGTTGCCTCGATCAACACCTCAAATCCACAGCTAATATCTACTTGCATGAAATGAAAAGTACACTACTTTAAGCTACTTTACGCTACTTGAAGTAGAAGGGATGAAGAAACCTCGCTAACTATCTATAACAAAGACGAATTTCACCATCAATGAAAGATCTTTTATTATGAAAGTCTTTCACAACAATCTCTTACAAAAGTTTTCAAAGGAAAACTTTCCTTCTCCACACTATGCTAAACTATCAAACTATCTCCCTGTTCTAACAAAATGTCTACTCTCTGATGTCTCCTCTAATCTAATTCTAGTCTAATGATGTTACAAATGAGGGGGACTTCCCCTTTTATAGATAGCCCAGCCCAATGGATGGCTCAGATTACAATCAAATGAATGGCTCAGATTGAGCCACCTCAGCCCTAACCCTAAAAACTGCCAGAATAGGGAGTGGTACAATAAATTAATCAAAGATTCCCACTCACTCCCAAAATAGTAAAGGAAATTAATGCCCACAATCAATCCTCCAGAAGGTCATCATCCAGTAGTGCATTCCCGTTCTTCTCCCTGGTTGCAAAATCGATGAACCTGGTAATCACAGCCTCGACCTCCTGAACTGAGATAGGTGGAATATGATCCAACTGAAACTCCAATACTGTAACCGCTTGTCCATGTCGCGTGCAAGATTTTCTCCAAGCAGCTAAAGCATCTTGTGTACTCTGAATCAAGCTGGATGTAAGAATCCAGGTGATTCTCAACCTCGAAACCCTAACTGAAATGCTGTTTTTGATCGTTTTGTGTGTTTTTGTATTTTTTGGTGGTTTTTGATAAATAAAGAGAAAGCTGCGATTTTCTTAATAAATGCTTAAAAATTTACTAAAAATCATATGGCAATGAAAATGCGTGGAAAATGCTCATAACAATGAGGCGCACCAATTTATTAACTTTTCTGAGCTTTTACAATATCAAATTTTGAACATATGAGTAAAATACTAATTTATTTCAAAGGAACCTGATTTCTCCTGCAGGCGCCAGAATAACAAGGAATAAGGTACAGCTGAAAGAAAGAATGGATCTCCAAACTCTGAAGGCGTTGCAGAAGCTCCAGATAGCCTAGGCGCACAAGATCCCTCTGCCGGAGACTGAAGGATGAAGGCGTATCTCCCTGAACAGAGAAGTACGGCCTTGCTGGTACAACAGTACGACCTGTACAACAGCTGCAATAAATGTAGTACGGCCTTTGATATAAATGCCAGATCTCCAGTGAATGAACTCTGGAATAGTCGCCTCAAACCCTTGATAATAAATCTCTGTAAACCCTGCCTGAATCAATCAATAAGCTCAATCTGTAACCCCTGTGTGAAGTCACCGAGAAGACAATCTTCAACTAGTATTGCACAGTCTCAGTATGTCAGATTCTGAAGAGGTATCGTTCTCCAAAATCGAATCGTCTGCTGAAACCCTAGGTTTTGCAATCTCCAATGCTCAGAGCAAAATAGAAGAAAAATTTGAATAACATATCATAATGGTTCGATTTGTCTTTCCTGTGAATATATAGTTCCTTGCAAAAATTTGACCCAAGCTCACCTTTTAATAATCATTTAAATAAAATGATCAAATTCGTCCCTTTTAACTTAGGAGAGAAATAATAATTAAATGACGTCTCATTAATGAATAATAATTATTCATTATGTCAAATATATCACTTTATTATAAAGTATTAAAAATACTTTATAATATTCCATTTAATTATTAATATTTAAATATATTAATAAAGTGACTTTAATATAAAGTCAAAATATTAAATATTCAATAATCATTAAATACTCCTTATTTCTCTATCTGACCATCAAACTGAAGAACTGGGTCGACTCCGAGCTAACCAGCTGAACCAGGTGCCCTGCCCAAAATAGCAGCTTCCGCCTGTCCGACTTTCTAAAAATAGAAAGTCTCTGAAAAACCACTCAAGGATCAGGCCCAACCTGAAACAATGCCACACTGGCTACGAACACCGAAACTGCCTTAGATGATCCTCTGCACACATCTGTCAGCCTACGAGGATCAAAATAATAGGCTAACCACATAACCAGCTGCGCTGACTAGGATGGGGACATCACAGTCCGCCCTCCCTGAAATTGCTTGTCCTCAAGAAATCTCAACTCTGGATGCTGTAAAATCTCCTCTGACTCCCATGTAGCATCCTCAACTGGCAGATCTCTCCACTTGATCAGATATTCCCTGATCACCGCCTCCGAAGGTGTCTCTCTCTCATCTCGAGGATGGCCTCAAGTACTAGTATCAATTTCCCTTCGTCATCAAGGGGTGGCAAAACTGGAGAGGGTATCACATGCTGACCCAATGCCTTTTTCAGGCGAGAAACGTGAAACACATTGTGAACCCTGCTATCTGCTGGCAAGTCCAACTCATAAGCAACCTCGCCCACTCGTCTGACAACACGAAATGGACCATAGTAGTGAGGCTTCAGCTTCTCTGCCCCACTCTTCCGCAGAGTAGAATGACGATACGGCTGCAACATAAGGTACACCATATCACCGACATCAAAAGTACGCTCAACCCTCTTCTGATCAGCATATTGCTTCTGCTGATTCTGTGCCCGCTGGATATTGTCCCTGAGAGACCTCAAAATGTCCTGCTGACTCTGCATCATATCCCCTGCACTCGGCACTCTGCTATCGCTCAAAATCAAATCCAAAAGGTTGGGCGCCTCATACCCATACAAAGCCATAAAGGGTGTCATCTATATCGTCATGTGGTGAGTCGAATTATAGCAATACTCGCACAAGTATATCCACCTCACCCAAGCTCTCTGCTGTCCAGCTATATAATTACGCAAGTAACCTTCCACCCACTTATATACAATCTCTGTCTGCCCATCTGTCTGTGGATGGTAGCTGGTACTCGGTGTCAGTTCGGTCCCACAGAGCCTGAACAACTCCTACCAAAAGTTGCTCATGAACCGACTATCCCTATTGCTAACTATCGTCCGAGGCAACCCATGCAACCGGAATACCTCTCTGAAAAATAACTCTGCAGTCTGCGATGCTGTGAAGGTAGTAGTAATCGGGAAGAAGTGCGCATATTTAGTTAACCGATCAACCACTACGTAGATGCAATCTTTACCCTGGGCTTTCGGCAAACCCGTGATAAAGTCCATCGATAAGCACTCCCACTTCCTGTTAGGTATCGGAAGTGGCTGGAGCAATCTAGCAGGATATGTGTGCTCCTACTTGTTCTGCTGGCAAACAGAACACTCTCGGACATATTGCAACACATCAGTTTTCAGCCCTTTCCAAGTAAACCGTTCCCGAACCATTTTATATGTCTTATAGTACCTGGGATGACCCACCATAGGAAGATCATGAAAGGCTCTCAAAACTGTTGCCCTCACCTCAGAGTCAGGAACCAGAAAAATCCGCCCCTTGTAAATGATCAAGTCATCTACAATAGTGTACCTATCATCCTGCTCTGTCCTGTCAACAATGCTAGAAGCCCATGGGTTCTTAGCATACTCTACAATAATCCGATGCCTCCAATCCTCTGTGATTTGTGCCATGGCATTCAACTGAGGTCTACGAGACAAGGCGTCAGCTACAACATTTTGCTTCCCCTTAATGAAAGTGATGTCAAAGTCATATGACTGCAGTTTGTTGACCCATTTCTGCTGCCTCTCATTCAGGTCTCGCTGTCCAAGAAAGTGTTTCAGGCTGTTATGGTTTGTACGAACACTGAATTTGCTGCCTACCAAGTATTGCCTGAACTTAGCCAAAGCATGCATAATGGCTAACATCTCCTTGTCGTAAATGCTGTAGAACCTCTCAGGACCCCTAAGCTTTCTGCTCTCGAAAGCAATAGGATGTCACTCCTCCATCAAAACGGCACCAATGCCCTCTCCTGAAGCATCACAGAATAAATCAAATGACTTCGTAAAGTTAGGCAATGCCAGCACTGGACATGAAGTCATGATCACCTTAAACCTGTCAAAGCACTCCTGCGCCTGTGGTGACCAAGTAAAAGCCCCCTTCTTTGTCAAGTCAGTAAGGGGTGCGGCATGACATGAGAACCCACTAACAAATCTCCTGTAGAAAGCACACAACCCGATGAAGCCTCTGAGCTACGTAAGGTTCTCAGGTATCGGCCACTCAACTATAGCTCGGACCTTTTCAGGGTCCATACTCACTCCCTTGGCACTGATGATGTGCCCCAAATATAACAACTACTCCATACCGAGCTCACACTTGGATTCCTTAGCATAGAAAGACTCATCTGCCAAGATACCCAAAACTGCATCTAAGTGAGCCAGATGCTCCTCCCATGACCTGCTATAAACCAGAATGTCGTCGAAGAAGACCAACACAAATCTCCTCAACTGAGAACTGAAAACCCTGTTCATAGTCGCCTGAAAGGTGGCAGGTGCATTGGTTAGACCGAAGGGCATAACCAAGAACTCGAAGTGACCGCAATGACATCTGAAGGCGGTTTTCTCAATATCCTGCTCCCTCATCTGAATCTGGTGGTACCCGGACCTCAAATCAATCTTCGTGAAAGAAGATAGCACCGTGTAACTCATCAATCAACTCATCGATGTGTGGTATAGGGTACCTATTCTTAATTGTCCTTTTGTTGAGCTGCCTGTAGTCTATGCACATCCGAAGTGATCCATCCTTCTTCTTCACCAATACAACCGATGAAGCAAAAGGTGACTTGCTAGGTCTAATATGCCCCATAGCTAACAACTCGTTGATGGTCTTCTCTATCTCATCCTTGAGTCGTTTCGGATGTCTGTAGGGAGTGATCATAACGGGCTTTGCGCCCTCCTCCAACTCAATGATATGCTTCGTGCCTCTGTCTGGAGGTCTACCAGGTGGAATGTCACTAAACACTTTGGAGTGTTTAGTCCTCAAGATCTGAATGTTAGGGTGGTACTCACCCTTCTGTTGCTCCTGCTGGGCTGGCATCAACATGCACTCTGCTGCCCAGTCAACCATATCATGACGAATGAGTCTCTCCATTTGCCTGAATGAAACCATCCTCAGATTACTATCTCTAATGGCCTTGATGACATGAGGTCTCCCATCAACCTTGAACTTCATCTCCATATCACGCAAATTGAGTGTGAACTCACCCAAATCGTGCAACCATGCCATCCCTAAGACCACATCAGTATCTCCCATATTGACAACATAAAATTCAGTCTTGAATTCATAGTTGTTTAGTCGCATCGGGAGATCAGTAATCTTTTGGTGACATCTGAGTGTGTACCCATCAGCCACCTTGACTCGAATACCCTCAAAAGCCTCTGTCTGAATGCCATGTCACTCCACCAATCGTGCATCAATGAAATTATGTGTAGCACCCGTATCCAGTAAGGTTATCACTTTCTGACCTGCTAGGAGCCCACGAAGTCTAAACGACCCATCTCTCTGAAGGCTAGTCAAATGGGCTTCCTGTAGCTTCCTTCCTCCTTCATTTTCACCCTCATTTTCGGACCTGTCATCATCTGAAGGCTCAGAATCAGCTTGCTGGTCTGGCAGATCAGATTGCTCTTCGCCCTCGTAAAACCATTCCATCTGATTATTTTTGACCTTAGGATGAAGTGGGCATACATGTTTTTCATCGTAGGGTGCCTTGCACCAAAAACACAACTTTTTCTTTCGCAAGTCATTCAGTGTTTCTCTGTCGAAGAGTGGTGCATTCTGTCTCTTAGGATCCGGTTGATCCTTCCTTCTGTCAAAGGGTTTATTTCTGTCAAAAGACCTATTAGGCCTCGTGTAGGGTGTCGAACCTGAATTGAACTTGCTGCGAGGTGCTGCAAGCTCCATGTTTCGCGCCTTCCTCATGGCCTCCTGAAGGGTAGGAGGATCAAAAGCCTTTACCCAACCTCTCATAGGTTCTGTCAAACCCTCAACAATGAGTCTCCGTTCTGAAATACCAGTCACCATGACTGCAACTCTCTGAAACTCACCAATATAAGAATCCAAACTACTTGTCTGCCTGAGCTGAGCTAGCTCCCTGAAGTATAGTTTCGGATCCTTCTTATCAAAGCGCTCTATGAGCCTGCTGGTGAACTCCTGGTAAGTATTGACTGCATGATGGCCAAGTGTATACATGCCGTGATGCCACCAATCATGCGCTATTCCATCAAGATGCAAGGTAGCAAACTTAATGGCCTCATCCTCCTGCATAGGCCTCAGTGATAAGTAGTTGTCCAATTTCTGGACCCAAGACCTCGTTGATGTCTTATCAGACCCATCAAAATATGGCAAGGTGATCTTACTAATTGCGTACTGCAAATCCCTGTTCACCTGTGGCTGTGGCTGCTGATGCTGAGGGGGTCTACGGTCAAATCTGCCTCCTCCTCTAGGTTTATGAACATCCATAAACTCATGAAACGATAATGCCTGCCTGATCTCAGGTGCCAATGATAGGTACTCACCATGAAACCTCGTCACATCTGCTACTGACATGCCATTATGTGGCTGAAACTCCTGATGCTGCCCCTGCTGCTCTGCCCCCAGAGTCGGAGGTGGAGTCTCTCTAGGTAAGAATGTAGGCTGTCCAGGCCTACGCTCCTGATAGATCAGTGACGGCTGTCGTGGTACTGATGCCAAAGGCTGATCTACTGGTGCAGTCCCGCTCGTCTGTCCAATCTGTATATAATGTGGCTGTGATGGAGTACACTGCCTAATAGTGCCTATCAACTGGGACATCATGTCCATCATGTTATCATGCCTGCGTCTGAACTCCTCATCAGTAATGTCGCCCTCTGCATGTGCTTTCCCTGAATCCCTAACTGTCTCTGTAGGAATCTCGCGATCTGCCATTAGGGTTGCAACACAGTTTTCGCTGCTGTTGGAGCTAGATCTGTGAATGCCCAATACTCCTGACACTGTCTCACCTTCAGGAATCGGTGGACCTGTCCAATCCTCAATTTTGCCTGTCCCTACACCTTTAGTATAGTGAATAATGTCTCTGCTCATGAAAAGGCAACCAACAAGCACACTGTATTCTGAAAAAGCAACTGAAAAAGCACAGGATGGCAGGAAATCTATGCTCTGATACCACTGTAAGAATCCAGGTGATTCTCAACCCTGAAACCCTCACTGAAATGCTGTTTTTGATCATTTTGTGTGTTTTTGTATTTTTTGGTGGTTTTTGATAAATAAAGAGAAAGCTGCAATTTTCTTAATAAATGCTTAAAAATTTACTAAAAATCATATGGCAATGAAAATGCGTGGAAAATGCTCATAACAATGAGGCGCACCAATTTATTAACTTTTCTGAGCTTTTACAATATCAAATTTTGAACATATGAGTAAAATACTAATTTATTTCAAAGGAACCTGATTTCTCCTACAGGCGCCAGAATAACAAGGAATAAGGTACAGCTGAAAGAAAGAATGGATCTCCAAACTCTGAAGGCGTTGCAGAAGCTCCAGATAGCCTAGGCGCACAAGATCCCTCTGCCGGAGACTGAAGGATGAAGGCGTATCTCCCTGAACAGAGAAGTACGGCCTTGCTGGTACAACAGTACGACCTGTACAACAGCTGCAATAAATGTAGTACGCCTTTGATATAAATGCCAGATCCCCAGTGAATGAACTCTGGAATAGTCGCCTCAAACCCTTGATAATAAATCTCTGTAAACCCTGCCTGAATCAATCAATAAGCTCAATCTGTAACCCCTGTGTGAAGTCACCGAGAAAACAATCTTCAACTGGTATTGCACAGTCTCAGTATGTCAGATTCTGAAGAGGTATCGTTCTCCAAAATCGAATCGTCTGCTGAAACCCTAGGTTTTGCAAACTCCAATGCTCAGAGCAAAATAGAAGACAAATTTGAATAACATATCATAATGGTTCGATTTGTCTTTCCTGTGAATATATAGTTCCTTGCAAAAATTCGACCCAAGCTCACCTTTTAATAATCATTTAAATAAAATGATCAAATTCGTCCCTTTTAACTTAGGAGAGAAATAATAATTAAATGACGTCTCATTAATGAATAATAATTATTCATTATGTCAAATATATCACTTTATTATAAAGTATTAAAAATACTTTATAATATTCCATTTAATTATTAATATTTAAATATATTAATAAAGTGACTTTAATATAAAGTCAAAATATTAAATATTCAATAATCATTAAATACTCCTTATTTCTTTTTCTGACCATCAAACTGAAGAACTGGGTCGACTCCGAGCTAAATGCTGTCATCAGGTTGAGGGTTCCAAGGTCTTCTGCCAGTCATCTCAAGTCAAGAATCCATGCTTGAATGTCAACTCTGGAATCATCAAATGATAAACCCAGGACCTAGTGGGCAAATCCCTCTGTGGAAATTTCCCTATTTTTGTGTTCTTCAAGAGCTCTCTAATCCGTTCCCAGAGAAATCTGGTAAAGAGCACTAAAATGGTTGTAGTCAAGAAGCAATTCAATCTGAGAAACTCATCGGAAATCTGAGATAATGACTGAACATTCATGGAGAATCTGGAAATTCATGAGAAATCTACTGAACATCTATTCATAGATATTCGCCTAAGTATGGAAGACTTTCAGAGTCAATGGTGAAGCTTGCAATCAATGGCTGAGCAATGGCCAGACCATCAGCCAAGTCCGCCCGTCTAAATCAAATGAGCCAATCATCAGCCAAGTCCGCCCTTGAAAGAAGTCTGATGGCAAGCAAATGCAGCAAGAAGCATATCCTTGACCCATCCAAAGTCCGCCAAGGATTCTAAGGAAGCCTGACTTAAGATACATGTCCATGCATGAAGCATCTTGAAGAATATCCTTGGACTCTTCAAAGTCCGCCTTTGATATCCATGCAACCTTGGAAGTCCGCCATCATGTCCAAAAGGTTTCCGCCGCTAAATAGTTTAGAAGTCCGTAAAAGGCACATCCTAAGGAGTCTTGAAGTCCGCCATATATATAGGTCTCCAAAGTCCTAGGAAGTTCCAAAAGCACTAGAATGCATGTCCGTTCAAACCACTTAGAAGCTCGTCCAAAATGCTTGAGAACCTTGGCTCAAATAAAGTCCGCCTAGACTTATGAAGTAAGAAAAATTGAAATTTTACTAAGTGTTGATGCCTGAAAATTTCGAAATTGGTTAAGTATGAAGGCGAAAATCCTTTCCAAAAGGATAAAGTGATGAGATCAAATGCTAAGATGCCAAAGAAATTTAGAAAAGAGGGACGTTCAAAAATGTTCATCCCAAAGACCATACAAAGTCCACCATGCACTTGGAAGAAGTTGGTAAAATAGCAAAGACATCCATGACGTTCGTCCAAGATCCAAGGAAGTCCGCCCAAGATGATAAGATGGTAAGATTTTTGGCTAAGTGTCAAGGCCAAATCCAAAGAAAAGTTCTAAAATTTGCCTAAGTATAGAGGCTAATGGATGGAAAATGAAGACGTTGGCTAGACATCCAGACATTTTTGAGATGACAAATGCTAAGCTTGAAAGGGCATGTGCTAAAGAACGTCAGGATATGGCAAGGAATGAAACGGAATATGCCTAAAAAAGAGGCAAAATTTGCCTAAGTATGGAGAAAATGTCGAGTATGGTAAGAATATGTCAGACATCTCGCCTAACGAAGTCATCAGACGAGGATATTGCCATTTTAACTTTAGTGAAATAAGCTTATTTAGGGAATAGAATTTGTTGACGGAATGGCTTGAATAATTGAGGTGAGCCAAGAAAAATTTAATATGGAATAAATTAAAATATTTTAATATAATAATTTATTTTCAATGCCTTGGACAAAATCATATTCGCCAGACAATGTTTTGGAGGGAAATAATTTGTGCCGGCCAAAGATAAAATCCGAAGGGCAAAATTAAATTCACCATGGCTTCAGGAGAAAGAGTGGAAAAATTCAGGAGAGAGAGTGAAAAATTCAGGAGAGAGAAAATCTGAAGTTTATTTTATTTCTTGCAGGTGGATGACGACGCGAGGCGAGTCTTCAAAGAAGAAGCAAAGGCATGGAATGGAGGCAAGTCTGCTTCAAGCCAGATAGAGTGAAGGAAAAAGATGGCACAAGCACAAGAAAGTCTGACTTTGCCCAAGTCAGCATGTCCAAACCTTTTCCGACTTTGCTTGGAGAAGGTATAAGATCCGCCAAGTACAATGGCAAACATGATACAAAGTTGACCTCCAAGAAGAGAAATGTCAAAGTGTTGAGAAAGTTCCCCAATTTAAGAGAAAGTGGCTTGAAGTTGACTGGCTAAGAAGAATCACATCCAAGTCATGTGAACTCCGCCCAAGGAGCATGATAAGTTGGCTAAAACTGAGAAAACGATAACTTTGGACTGAAAACAAAGGATGAGAGGCCTGATCTCTGAATTCCTTGTCCATAATGGAACTTGCTTTACATAGCAAAGCCAAATTCTCGTTGCTGGCAAATCCAAAGCAAAGTTCGTTCTGCAGGTGTGAATGGTCCAGATAATGTTCTCTGGATTGAATAGAAGCTAAGTATGAAATACACTCACAGCATCAAATTCAATTTCTCTATCATGGCTAAAGCACCTTCTTCCAACTTCAAGACATTTGTACGAGTCCTGAATCTGCTTGATCTCCTTAGGATTAAACAAGCTCCAATCAGAAAAAGATGTGACTGTAGAGTGTTCCAAACACATAAACTTGACTGCTTCTCGACACAAAATTCGTGGGCTTCAAAGAATGCAGAACCATTCATCAGGAAAGCCAAAACTCTTACTTCAAGCCAAACAAAACTCAAACAACCACATCAACATTCCAAGATTCCAAAACATAACGAAGAGAGCTTCAAGTCGAAAAAAAATTAGGAAAAGCTACAAGGAACAAGCACAACCTCACTTCATCGGCACACAAAATATTCTTTCAAAAAGCGTGGAAGAAAAACAAGCACCAAGGAAACTCTTGAGAAAATTTTCTCAACAGTTGGCACTTTGTAACAACTTCACCCACTTGAGAAAATCTTCATCCAACTTCAGCACTTCAAAGCAAGACTAGTAGCAAATTTCGCATCTTCAGCTCAACTTTCTTCTAATTCATTCAAGCTCGTATCCTCATTCTTTAAATGCACTCAGCCACAAACTTAGACTTTTCTTAAAATTCTTCAGCTTCAGTCCAATCCTCCTTCAACAGACTTTCAAAGTCGAATTTTCTTCAATGCCTAAAGCTTCAACAATGATCTTCTTGCAACTGCATACTTCTCAAGAGAGGATAAAATGTCTTTGGACATTTTTATTCTTTTGTCTTGGTCCACTGGCAAACACACATCAACATAGAATTGGCGCAGAAGGAGGGCTGAACATTAGATTTTTCCTCACAAAGTGGAATTTTCAGCTGGAAGGAATTTTAATGAGCTTTGAAACGCCAAAGGCACATTTTGCCTTAGATTTTCCTCTTTTTATCAACTCAAAAAAATAAAAAAAAAGAAATGCTTTGAGCACGTATTGTATGTCATGGAGGATGTTTTCAATTTCAACGCCTAGCATACTTTTATCACCTTCACTCCACTTTACCTTGGGCGCATTCCACACTTAGAAGAGGATATTTTATTTCAACGCCTTAGCAATATTTTCACCACCTTGGGCCTTGGCGCATCTAGCAAATGGAGGAAGACTTTCACCACGCCTTGGTAACTCCTCTCACCAACTTTACCTTGTTTAACATCAACATCTTGGCAATTACTCTTATTTTCACTTTCACTTAGGCGCATTTTATGCATGGAGGAGGATGGGTGCATTCTAGGCATGTAGGAGGATAAAGCTTTTCAACGCCTTTGACTTGTTGACCTTTCCTTGATATGGGCGCATTTGAGACATGTAGAAGGATTTAACTTGAACGCCTTTGACTTCCTTCCTTGCATGCACATGGGTGCATTTGGCATGGTGAGAGGGATAAACATTTTGACTCTTTGACCTTGAAGTGGGCGCATTTGAGGGGGGTGAGAGGGATGGGCGCATTTCACCTATGGAGGTGGATAAAGCTTTATGCCTTAGAATATTTCAATCATCTTGAAGGCAAGCTGGGCGCATTTGACATAGGCAGGAGGACAAAGTTCTAGACTTAGATGTTTTTCCTTCCCTTTGCCAGCTTCTCCATGTCCTGCTATTTATAGTAAGTCCTTCAATTTTCACACTTCTGAAGCTCGGATCAATTTGAAATTTTGAACACAGGATGCTCATGACCTTGTTAGCCTATTCACATTGCCATCCCGAGTTGGCCTGCTAAAAATAGCATGTTTCTGAAGGCGGTTTACTATTTATAGTAACTGCTCGTTTCTGAGACCTCCACAACTCCGTTTGACTTGAAATTCGAATGACGTGCTCCTCATCGGGTGACATGCCCGTTCACACTAGCACCTGCTGCTGATTTACTATTTTTAGCTAGTTTCTGGAACGCCTTACTATAAATAGTAAGTGCTCCGATTGCCCTCAAATTTTATTGGTGGATAGCTTGAAAGATGTTGATTGCAGGGATACACCGATTTTCGGAAATTTTGACTTTTTACCACTCATTTTGGGTCCCAAAGCTGGAAACCCTAATTTGACTTGCATGTATATCAAATGACCTCCGTTTGACCTCGTTTTTGTTGCATTGCGCCCCATTTGTGATTCTGATGCGCTGGGCAGCTACCGGGATGGAAGCTCTTGAAAAACCCACAAGGAATCACCTGACATGCAAAGAAAACCCTGACATGCAAACCCTAAAAATAGCCTCTGAAGGCTGAACTTTGAAAGTCATTATCTCATTTTGCATGTTATATCGTTGCATAGGTTTCAGAAAACCCAGAAAGAATCTCCAGACATGCATTGAAGAACTCTGCATATAAACCCTAAAATCTGCTCCGGAAGCTGAACTGCTAAAAATAGTAAGTTGTCTATTTCAGTTCAAAATTTGTAGACGGGCAATTTGATGTGTTCTGAATGCAGTGATCATGGAAATCTTCAAAAATGCCAAGGAACTCGAATTGCACAATTTACTAAAAATAGTAAGTTGCCGAATTTGATGAAATTTAGTTGAGAGCCTTTTAGCTCACATCAACGCTAGTCTCATATTTCAATTTATTCACTGTAATGTCCCCTTCTCAAACCCGATATTTCCCGGGACCTGGCCTTTCTTTGGGAACCCGAAGGCTAGCTCGAGATTAATTAGGGTTTCCTATTTTTGAGGAGGTCATTGCTCAGAGATGATGGATTCAATGGCGGATTCTTTCTGGGTTTTCAGAGAGCTTCGCAGTGGTATGGTCATCTCGGCATTCAGAGTACTTTCTGGAATTTACTATTTTTAGTAAATTCTATTTTTGGCAGCTTTTCAGTTGGGTTCAGCTTGGTTGACTTCCTGCTTCAGTTTGGTTAGTTGACTTGCTCAGTATTGGCTTCAGGGCACTTTCGGAGAAATAAGTCAAGTCATTTAATTAAAAGTCACGTTTAAATATTATATTTTGACGTTGACCCTTGGCCTAGTTGATTGACTTAATGTTGTTTTAAAAAGGTGGTCTTTTGAGGGTGGCGCCCTCATTAAGGAATATTTTGATTATTACTAAGTCAAAGCAAGCTTATGTTGGGCGCATTTATCAAAGCATGGCATTTAATTAAAATATCACATATTGAACCTTGAAGGAGAAAGTACGCCATCTTTGAGGAGATTAGGGTTTTGGCTTGAAAGTGATTTTAGGGTTAAGTGAAGTCAACTGGAAAATTATAAAAGGAAGGCCTTGAGCTTCATTTCTTCATCTTTGGTCGACTATACTGTTATGCTGCCGGATTGGCTCTGGAACTGCTTCGAGGAATGAAGGCCTCCTAGCCTGGGCATCGCTTCGTGTTTGCAAGACAACATCTAGTGGTGATTCAATCAATTTGTGAGTTGCATTTAGTTTGTGCTTCGTATTTAGCTTGCTGCATTCTTAGATCTGTTTTGGCATTTAGTGGTCTCAGCATCTTTCATTGTTTTAGACAGCAGATTTCATGTTTTTATTCATATCTCAGAAAATACAAAAATAGTTCTTCTGGGTATCGTCTCATTCTCTTTGTTTGTCAAGGGCGAACATATTCTCAAGTTTATAGATTTTTTAGAGCTTGCATTAATTTTTAAAGGAAAGTCGCCCCTTTCAGCTGGGCCGTACCATTTAATTGCATTGGGATTCGTGTATTAGTTGTTAGTTGCAATTTGGGTCTGCTTTTGGGTGTTAGCTTGGGCGCCATCATAAGTAGAGTGTTGTGCATCAGAAATTATGTCATTTGAGCAAGCTGTTAGTAAGATATGAGCATATAAGCACTTCTAGAGATTGCTGTTTATTCCTTTTAACAGCAGATTGTAACAGAAACAGAATTATTGTATTGCTCCATTGAATGTATTACTGTTCAGGACATTCCTATCCGAGTTGAGGGTAGCTCTCTATGTTGTAATGCTAATCATTCAGATTCATGAGACATTGGCAGGCGAGTGATTCTTATTTGTAAAACTGACAGTAGTACTGGCAGTCATTCACATTATTGCTCAGTCTGATTTGTAACGCTCTTTTCATTGAAGTTGTCTGTAATAGATAAATCTCCGCCCTATGGTAGCTACTCTCCCACTCTGGGTTAGCAAGCACATTCTGGGTGTCGAGTAGTTTCATCTTTCAGCATTTCTTTCTAGCATTGCTTTTTGTAATCACTCCGTCATATGGTCGCCCCTCACTCCGCATTGGATTGGGTAGCACATACTTGACGTCGAGTTCCCTTTCCAGCATTTAGAGTAGAAGATCCTCTGACCAATGCTCGCCATCATCGGCGCCATTCTGGTTAGAGTTGCTTTTGCACGTTTTGGTTTATCCTCTAACCTTAACGGGTGTAATGTTGTAATTTGAAAATTGTAAAAACAAAAAAAAAATTGGCTCGGAATATTTCAACTTCATTTGACTTCAATTTGATCATGAAAGTACAAACACTAATTTTCAGACTTGGCCAAAATTTCATGTTTAAGCTCGATGACGAACGCATCCCCGGAAAGGCAGACAGCAGAAAGAGACAGAAAGAGAGAGAGAGAGAGAGACAAAAACAAAGCCAAAAGACCAAAATGGAGCAAAAATTAGGGGGTCCCCATTTTGAATGGGGCGATGTGTGAAAAGGTCACAACAATTACCTAGGTGAATTTGATCAAATTCTTCATGAAAATAATCTTCTTGAGCCAGAGATGAATAAAATCAAAGTTGTCAACACTTCAGGTGGTGAAGTAAATTTCTTAAAGATGCAGTTGAAGTTAACACTTTCAAAAAATGAGTTAAAAATGCTAAGTACGCCTTGACCAGTGAAGTGAATCTTTTTGAAATTCTAGAGGGTCAAATATTCTGGACGCCGGATGACAAGTGTTGCAGCTGCCTGAGGAGGGAAATTCGAATACTGGCTAAAGATAGCTTCTTCTAGAAATCGACTTGGCTATATGAACTGTGAAGTTATGTTATTTTCTCCATTAAGTTGGCAAATTCGATTCGAAGTAGTGAAGGTTGCAGTGCAAGCTAAAACTTGGTGAAGAAGTGCGAACTTGGGCTCTAGTTGAGAGATTGTTGAAGCTGAAGTTGAAGCTAAAGTGTGAAATAAAATTGAAGCTGAGAAGTTGTTGAAGTGAAGTTGGCCGATTTTCTCTAAGTGCTGAAGTTGCTGAAGCTAGCTTGAAAAACTTTCTAAGCACTGAAAGTTCGAAGTTGCTAAAGGAGAAGTTGAGGTTTGAAGTTAGAATTGCGTAATGCAGCTTCTCATTTCGAAAGTCTACTGGAAGCCCTGATGTGATATTATCTTTCTAAGTTAAATTGTTAATGACTATTTGTTGTTTTTTTGCAGAATGGCTGAAGTAAGAGCAACTGGCAGAGATAATGCTGAGTCTAGCAAAGCAAATGCGTCCAGATAGGCAGTGATCAAGAAGCTGAGCAAGTCATTCCTGCCGGAGTCAAAATTCTCTTCGAAGCTGGGAAAGTTGGCTGATACAAACTTGGGTTCTCTCAACATGTGGAGGCTTTTAGAATTCAAATGATGGGAGTTGGAGGCCATCGTCCTTCGATCACATCTCCCAATATTGTTAGGAGTGGATTATATGCAGCTGTTGGTTTTCCACCAGCAATTCAGTGTTTAGAGCTGATTATGGAGTGTGCTAATTGCTACGACCTTGAGCACAGGTCTATTGTCTCACCTGATGGTAGATTGTTCGCCAACCTCACGCCTGTAGCTATCAGCGAAGCATTTGGAATTCCATCACAGGAGAGGATGATCTACAAGACGAGGGAACGTGCTGAGTGGATGTACGCTTCAACATTCGAGAGATGTGCTGATATGATTAACGCTCGCTGGATGAACAAGCCTAAGCCCTCTCGCACGAAGTTGCCGAAGCAAATAATCTCAGATGATTTGAAGCAGGAGTATTGTGATCTAATTATGATGCTCAGCAGGGTTGGAGGCTGTCCTCAAGCATTCATCTTTGAGCCATGGATATTCTATTATATGAACCTCGTGCTGGAAGGAAAAGAGCATATCAACTGGGCAGTGATGGTTAGTGATAATTTGCACGAGCAGCTCCGAAGTTTGAGGAGGACGAAGACATTCTACATGGGCACATCGTCTACATGTTGGCTCGTATGACGAAGTACAGGGGAATATCATACAAGGAGACAATCGGATGTGGCTCTCATCAGTTCAAGATTCACGAGGCTTGTCCGCAACTGCACTTGACAAGCACATCTCATTACAAGCGAGTCAATGCTGCCTTCACCATGCACATAACGAGATCACTTCAGCAAAGGACTCATCACAGGATCTCGAGGGAAGCTCAAGAATTGATAGAAAGGTACGGTTGTTGGTTTATCCAATTTCCGAAATTTACTTGTGTTAGGCTGCAAGGGTTTTCTTCATATTCGTACAGATTGCCCAAATACCCTACAAATAGGATTTTGATGTTGGAGATATTTGGGCAACTCATTGCTTATGATAAGATTCAGAAGAAAAAGAAGGGAAGACTTGATTTCCCAATCATCATGGGAAATTCAGACAAAGTGTGTCCTTCACTACAGGCAGCCAGGGAAACCTGTAATGTCCCCTTTCAGCTGGATCTTGTTTGGCAAGAGTGTTAGCCTATTTCTTGGACCCTTGTGGGCTAACTGGATTGGTTAGAGGGTCAGTGGTATCTTCTGGAGAGTTTGGTCGTTCTCATTTTTCGTGTTTCGGGATTGGCTCATTGCAAGCCTTGGCAGTACATGAGTTGTCTGCTTCTAACGGCACTGAATTCTGCTGAGTTTTGGGGAAGTTAGGCTTACTTAAGTGATTTAAGTTATTATTTAACTTAGAGTATTTTTATAAGTCAAATTGACTTTATTATTTTTATATCACTTAAATAAGTCTAAAGTGAGTGATTTTAAATTATATCATTTAATCACTTAAGGAGGGGGCCAAAAATTAAAGTAAAAACTATGGAAAGGGACTTGAGGTTATTTCAAAATATTTAAATGACCTAAAACCCTAAAAGGCACGCCCTCTTAGGTTTTCACCTCCTTTTCTTTATAAGGGATTTGGGCAATGAGAAACTCATCTTTTTGAATATTTCAACTTTGTCTTGGAGGTTTTTTCCCTTGCTTTCATCCTGTGATCAGGTTTGCAGCAAATCCACCATTGGAGAACGAAATCTCTTCAGTGTGAGCACTTGTGAGGCTGTGAGAGATCAGCTGAATTGGTGCAGATTTAGAGAGCTTCATTTCAAAAGTTCTGCAGTGCTTCAACAGATTTTTGTAGTGTTCTTCATCAGAAACATAGGGTTTATTGGTTGCTGTTCTTCCTTCACCATGGCAGACTTCATGGCTGTTTGGGCGCACCTTCAGAGATGGTTTTTGGTTCTTTTTGTTTGAAAGGGCGTGGCACTTGCAAGGAAGGTTTTTTTGGCTTTTTGGAGAAACGTCTTCTTTCTGAGGATCTTTCTTCATGAACTTGGGCGCCCTACCTATACT